>RBNK01002678.1:0-10293 GCA_003990785.1 Endogone sp. FLAS-F59071 | reverse complement strand
GGGGGGGGAAGCAAAAATAAACACACGAATAGTTTGAATATACGAACGCGGGGAAACTTACCTTGTTCCGAGTTCGCGCTTTCGCTGCTGCTCGCCTCACTGCCTTTCCGTCGTCCCTCTCCTCTCTTTCTTTTATGACTTTCCTCCTCTTGCTCATCTCCTTCCATCGCATCCTCTTTCTCACTCATCACTTCCTCCTTGTTATCCTCAATCTCCGTCGCCTCTATCTCCTTCTTCACGCCTTCCCCATTCACCTTTTCGATTTTCATCCTCAGCTGCCTCTTTCCCTGCAGTCTCCCCACCTCCACTTGAATCAATCGCGCCCCGAGCCTATGCAGCCGCTCAGCCGCCTCGCGTTTCTTGGACCCCGCAATCACGGCTGAGAAAACGCCCGCAAATAAGGCATCAAAGTCCATCTGGAACTCGCGCAGGGAGGCGTAACGACTCCGATCGAGTTTCTTGCGCACCTCTTCGACAGTCATGGTTGGAGTTTGCTGGCTGCGCGTGTTGCGACGAGGAACAGTGGTTGTGTAGGTAAGGACCGATTGCTTATCTTTCCTGTGTACGCGGATAGGAGTGTGGTATATGTAAGATGTCATGATTTGGTTAAAATAATTTTTGCGTTCGCGTTTACCGTTACATTATAATAGATATGGACATCTTTTGTCAAAATTATTTTTGCTTTGCTTCCATTTCCATATTGGGCTAAATAGTGTACTTACTCTTCCAGCACGTCCATCAATTTGGACAAAGTCTCCTGTAACGTCTCACGGTCGAACTCGGTCCCGCCATCATACTCGCCGTCAACTGCGCGACTCGGCTCACCGGCGGTACGCCTCCGCTTCGGGGTGTGTTGCTGGTCGACGGCCAGATCTACCTCCGTGTCGCGCGGTCCATCTGGGGATGCAGCCGAGGGAGACTGACCATTAGGCGGCTGGGAATTGTCGTAATTGCCCGCCGCGCCATTCTCGGGAGAGGAGGCGTTGGCGTTGTCTCCAGAGATGGAGGAGATTTTGCGTTTGGGTTTAGCGGGCTGGTCATTGATATCGGTGAAAGTCGTGGTGGACATGTTTGTGTCTTGGTCGCGATGAGTTTTAGATTCCAATGCAGTGTCGTCGGAGATAGTTGTGGAGGCTGGGGATGTGGAAGCGGTGAAACTCTGGTCATTAGATTGCAGGTTGCTTCCGCGGCGGGAGCGCTGGTGGATGCCCTGCTGCTTCCGCGCGTTCTGGGCAGCCTGTGAGTCTGTGTGTGAAGGTGTGGCTTTTACTATTTCGTCTATTTCGAAAAGGTATAAAGAAGGCGACGAGGCGTGGAGTCAGACTGTGATACGCCCTTCTTTTTCGCTCCACTATTTATTTTGGGTTTGACACGCGTGTCGCTACCACCCACACACACCCGCACAGGCATCGGCTGCTCCCACCACATACCGGCCGACCCCCTTGACTGCTGCTTGCCTCTCGTTTTGTTAACCATCGTCGGGATCACCACGTCGTCGGCGATCGAACAGGAAGAGCTGGTTTTTTGTTTATGTATCTGGCTGCGCCCGAAGAGGTATGATGGCGAGGGACAGCTCGTTGCAAGACCCAATTGGCAAAAGGGAGGGATGTTTGGCAGACTGTTTCTTGGGACGGGGAGAGACAAGGGCTTCTATATGCTGCACTCCTCTCTGCTGTGCAGAAAAAAACGGTGGAGCGAGAAAGCTTTCTTTGTTCAGTGCGGGACCGCGGGCCTAACCGCCATGCCATGGCTCGACGTCATCATTTCTGCGGACAATGATGACGCCACATCCGGTGTCATGAACCGCCACCGGATTGGTTTAACTCGTCCAACGGTTCCCATGACCTTGTCACGAAAACCAGGGTCTGAAAAGTTGGTTGTCCCCATCCTATTCATTATTGTCAAAGCTTTCACCTAAAATATTTGGCTGTTGGCTTTGGCCTTTTCGAACCACTCTGCAGTGTGTAAGAGCGGTCGTATTTTGGTGACTGTTTCTGTTCTGGTAGAGAAATTTTAATCTATAAGGGTCTCGCGAAAGGGAAAGAAAGACAATTGACAATTGGAACCTTCGAATATAAGGATCCTTATGACTGGATGTTTGTTCGCCGTGAGAAGGATAGATCTGTAATATATGTCTTGTCCTCGCTGAGACGGCTGAAATGTGTTTGGTTGGTTGGGAATAGGTTAAAAACACTCTCAGATCGAAATTTCATACTTTATACTTTAATAATTAAATGTACTTTGCGTTTTTTTTTTTTTTTTGCCAAATATGAGGCCCTGTTATTTCAGAGCGCCTCTTCTCAAAACTTTCTACCTGGATTTCTGATTAATTTTACAAAAGGTAAAATGAGGATCGTATGAGAAGCTCTGGATCTCGCGCAAGAAATATACCTGGCAACGTCCTAAAATGTAGGCACGCTTTTATCTGGGGTTTGACCTCAGAGTACACTGACGCGCATTGAAAATACGCCCTTCGTTACGTATTTCCTGGATGAAAAATATATGTTGCATTGAACCAAGAACTTTTTGACGATAATATATATTTAAATATAGCATTAAGTACCGGGTACACTAAACGGAGAGGACTTGTAAGGCAGTTTACTGAATTTAACATTATGTAATAAAATACTCTAATATTTAGTGTATGGCCGTTAGTTTGAAGTTGGGGTAAAATTTATATAAACAGGTTTAGATGGATTATAATACATCAATAATAGGCTATACTAAGCATTGCTATATAAAGCTACCATCTTCTGTATAGATCTTATAAGAGAACTCCATTAAGCAATGCCCAGAGGAATATCCTCTAAGCTCTGTTCCTATCTTTATTCATCTTGACTTTGCAGCTGCAACAGTTATACATCTCTAACCCTCTAATTGCTTGCATATTCCTATACCAACTATATATCTTCAATATATAAGCTTCATTCTAGATAATAATATATATCTACCTTCTTGACCTTTGATATCAGATACTATTTAAAGTAGAAATAAGCTGTTGAGTATATTTCTAACAGTCTAATATATGAGCTTCTATATCTTATAGTTCACTATGTTGTTTACCTTAAAGACTGAGATAATAATAGTATTAAACTTATATAAAGAATATAATAGTCTTATAATGAATTTTATTCTAAAGATATATACTTCTATACTATATATACAACAGCTATAGCCAGTTATTTAACTTTTCTTTTCTTATATTTTAAGCTGGTTTTATTCAACTAATTTATCTTAGAGATTAGATTATCTATATGTTAACAAAGATGAATATATTATAATATCTAATCTTACCTGTACTTTTAGTTAGAGAATACTATATAAATAGTATATAAATACTAGAATTAATCAAGACAGTATAAACTAAGTTATCTACTTATATTTTATAATATTACTTCTATCTTTTATAGATCTATACTAACATCTACTTATTAATCTTATATTGTAATGGCCAACCCCTAACTTGCCTGATTTTCATAAATATTTAGTACTACACTTGATTTGGAGTTATTATGACCTTCCATCTCCTTCTATTTTTAGTCATTGATAACTTTTATTTCTGCTTGATGACTTTTATTTCTGCTTGATAACTTTTATTTCTGCTTGACAACTTTTATTTTTACTTAATAACTTTTATTTCTACTTGATGACTTTTATTTCTGCTTGATGACTTTTATTTCTACTTGATAATTTTTATTTCTATAAAATGCTACTACCAAAGTTATTATGTATTCTTTATAATAATTAGATTGTATTTTTATAGTAAAGTTTTTATTAGTTGTTCTTTAGTCTTTTAAATTTGTATAAATACCCCCTCTATTTTCTATCTAAATAAATCAGTTTGTATAGAGTCTTGAAATATCTCAATATCAGTCATAGTAAAGCCTGAAGAGTATAGTATATTTAGCTATAGTAAAGATATACAAAGAGAGATATTGCATCTAATACTCTGAGCATTCTTACTTGGTATATTCAAACATAGAATGACTGATTATTAGTATATTTATCACAATATAAATATATTAGTTTATAGTAATTTATAATATTATATAGTAATAATTAGATATTTTTTTAATATTTTTTCTTAAAATATAATAGCTAATAGAACTTAGAATTATATTACTAATATAATAATATTTTAAGGTTATGAAGATATAATATATAAAACTAGTTTTAAACTATTTTAAAGAAGTTTTATATAAATAAAGATAATATAGCATAGGTTCTTATAAGAGTAGAAAAAGAAATAATATAATAAAGCTTTTAACTTACACTATATTATACTTAATAATCTCCTCTCTTACTATTAGTACTTTATCAATTATCTTATTAGTAATATTAGCAGATATAGTATTTTATAAATAGCTATCTTATAGAATTATTGCTTACTCTATACTATAGTTTATTAAAGTACTATATTCTTTTATTAGTTAGTATCTTTTTTAGTCTGAATATTATCAAAAAGAAAGTATTTTTCTTTTATAAATTATACTATTACCTATGTTTGCTATATAGATCTAATCTTATAATTCTTAATATAGTGGTAATATTAATAGTTCTATATTATAAGTAAATATTACTAGCTTTATCTATTATTTCAGTATTTACTTCTAAGAACAGTTTAAGTATATCTTAATTAATAATATATAATTAAGTATATTGTTATTATATTATTATCTTTTATATCATCAGTTCTTACTTATTTTAGTATTTTTATTAATAATAAGTAACTTTTATTTTATATATAATAGATAAAGATAGTATTAATTATAAGAATATCTTTAGTAAGTTTATATTTATTAGATATCAACTCATTAAAGAAAACTATAAGTTTTATAGAATAAAGAGTGAATATATATTGAAGAAGATCAAAAATAAAATAGTAAAAGTAATTATAATAGATAATAGTAATCTTTAAAATAGTATTATAACTTAATTATTTTAATAAAGTTTTGAGTTCTTAATATCTAAAGTTAATACCAAAGCTAATATCACTAATGAGTTTATAGCTTAAGAATCATATGAGAAGAAGTTATTTTTAACATTCAAGATTATCTTTCTATTTGGCACTTGATATATATAATTATATAAATATAACTCTTTTAAGTAGTAGAGATAGTAATAGTAAAAAAGAAAGAAAAGAAGGAGAAGATAGTGATGGTGCTTCTATGATTTTAGAAAGTCAGCTTGGGAAAAAGGGGAGAGATATCATAAAGATAAATACCAGAGAGAGATATCTTGATAGCAATCTTTCCTTGTTTGATAAGATATTTGATAAGATACCAGGTTTCTTTATTGCCTGATATATGGATAAATACATGTAAAAACAGAAAGGGTGAGAATATATGTACAATGGTGGATGGGTGTATGGCTACTTATAGACTTCTGCTCACGTATTTAGGCTTTTTGCATAGTCAGCCGTGAAGAAATGCAATCCGATTATGTGGCTTATTAAGCATTACTAAGTTACGGCGGTCATGTGATTACACAGCCATAGCAAGAGCAATCAATATATACCTCATACACTCATATATACACTCAATAAAAACGAAATGACTGTATATCACGCTGGTACGTTTTGTTCCTCTTGCACTATTCAAGCGTTTGGGCTCGTGCGTGGGGCGACGTTCGCCACGACATTCACAGGGCTTTTCGGCTGAAATGAACCGAACCTAGGTTATTTGAAATGCAATTCTGCATTCTTTGTATCTAACCTTTTTTTTTTTTTTTTTTTTTTCCGTATCTCCCAAACCTCGTACGATGTTCTAAACTATTCAGTATTGGTCAAGATCAAGCCCGATGCGGACCCGACGCAGGTCGAAGCGATGCTCACGGGTTTCGCAAGTCTCAAAAACGATATTCCCCAGGTGCAGAAGTTCTCGGGAGGTGCAAACTTCTCGCAGAGGGCCCAGGGTTTCGAACATGGTATGGCTTGCGTTATGTATTAGAGCGGGTGTTTGGGTTATTTGTCTTAAGAAGGTTAGGGGGACTCGGGTTATTGGAGGTGTAGACAAAGACATTGCAAAACATCATGATGTGGATGATTGGTTTTTATAAAAACGAAACGAGGTGTACATCGAGCTTTCCTTATTTAAATTGACTATTTTCTACATAATGTTTGCTAGGATTTATTATGGAGTTTGCCAACAAAGAGGTTTCGTAGATATTTCAATTTTCTTTATTCAATTCGCTTGCTAAAAAAAAAAAAGTCGCGATGCTGCTTTTTTTTTTCTAATTATTAAAATTACCGCATTCAATCCCATCTCCCCGTTCGCTTTTGATTTTCATTTTCAGGATTTAGATATCTATATCGGGCATCAGGCACACATCGCTTTCAGGACCCAGAAAGTAGTACCAGTCATTTCGGATATACTCGTGTTTGACTATGAGGCAGAGTAACCGCGCGCATGAAGGCGGGGGTTTAATGTACATGAGATTGTGGATGGCATGGTTTTGGAAATCTAAAGGATCTTGAAATTTCTATGTGTATATTGGGTGATTATTTTTGAAGGCGGACCAAAATTTTTTTTTAATATATCAGCTTGTTAGCCTCCTTATACCAGTTATGCCATTATGAGGTATCTAAATATTCTATATATTGAAATGTCAGAGTTCGAGGAGAGTAGACGTATATTTAATTAAAATAAATGTCTTGACACGATAATAAAATTCTGACAATCTATAAATATATGCCATAATTTAGTCAGCCATAATGCTGGATAATCAAGTCATGACTAATGATCCTTTGCCCTCCGCGAGTTAACGTCTCGGTAAGACTGCAAAATAAAAGCATCCGTCAACAGAAAGACCCAGATCAATATAAGTGATTTTATTTATTTATTTTTATCTATTTATTTATCCATTTGGTTTGCTTCGCTGCCGAGAAGCCGGCTAGCGTGACGGCTGAGATGCCAGTGTTACGATTGAAGGTAACGAATGACTAGGGTTTCGGGATTTACAGTGTTTTATTTATTAGGTTTGCAAGACATAATGGGGAGTCGTTCACAAAAAAAAAAAGCGAAGTATAGCACGGCTGGTAAACCAAAATGACCCGGAAGTCATCAGGAAGATACCCGGAAGTATCCTTCCCTAGTTTTGGGGGGCAGAACAGATCACGACGACCCGGAAGTCATCAGAAAAGATCCCGGAAGATTTTTTCCTAGTCGTGAAATGTTATAAAGACTGCACTGGACAAACACGTAGTTCTTTAGAGGTTTTCCCGGAAGAATTCCTCGTAGTCCTGGTGAGCACCCCAGCCGTTTTTCACCCAATCGCAAATCTTTACTATTGGGTGCGGGGGGGGGGGGTTAACGGATTCAGGTGAGAAAAGTGGAGCGCGTTTTCCTCCTTAGCGTTGTTAATATAAAAAAAATGTGTTGCGGTGTTGCGTGAGTGGCGAGTGTGTTCGAAATTAGCAAGGTGACGTCATTGGGATGTGATTGGCGAGGGATGGCCTGAGGAATAATCTAAGAGAGAGAGAACAGACAGAAAGGCTTGAAAAAAACACGCTTCAACTCTTCCTAAAAAAAAAACACCGAGGAGATAAACACTCCCCGCTCAACTATACCCACCCCCACCCCGCCATGTCAGCAGCCGCTTACATCCCCGCTGCATCTGTACAGACTCACAGGCGTCAGCCACAACAGCAACCACCACCACAACAACAGTACCTCCGCGCGCAAATATCGACACCACAGGCCCAGGCTCTGACCCAGGCACAGCAGGCTGCCATTCAATCCTCGCCCCTCGTCTCCTCAGTTCCCATCCCCAATCAACCCACCAACGGACCACCGCAGAATCCCAACCAGGCTGTTGTCCAAAACATGCTCCCGCTCCAGCAGCAGCAAGCTCAACAACAGAATCAGCAGCAGAACCAGCCCTCAATCCCGATCATGGCCGCGGGCGGCTTCCCATCGGCCACGGTAGCGGCAGCGGCAGGCCTGCTCCCCAGCGGCATCCCGGGCACCCCCGGAGCTCAAGGCGGGCTTGTCCCCGCGGGGTTCAATCAGGCGGCGGCGGCGGCGACCTTGGCTGGAGCGGCCGCGATGAACCTGTCACGGATGCCGGGCGCGGCGATACCGCAGCTACAGGCCCAGTTACAGCAGGGGTAAGTCTCCTCGCCTGGCCTGAAACGGCCGGCATGGGTGGAAGGGGGAGAGAGGGGCGGTGATAGGGGCAAGTTCCGCACTGGCGGATAGATGGATGGGATGAGGAATTGGAAACGACCTTGCTAAACGTCGGATATTGGGTCCGAGTCCTGTTGCTTTGATGTTTTTGCTTTGACTATGTATGTGATCCGTATGGAAAACATTGCTAGCAACTGTGATAAGGAACATAGCCAGCATATTTATCTCGGCGGAACAGTCGGCGCACGTCGTTGAGAGTCAAATTGACAACCATGAATCTACTCACACGCGTCTTGCACTGCCTCTGTAAAACCATTACGTTTGATTTCAAGCGATGATTTTTACTCTTCCCCCTTTTTTTGCTCATATCGTTCCCATTATCTATTACCAAAAAAAAAAAAAAAAAAAAACGTTAGAGGCCCGGGTCAAGGAGTATTACGGCTATTACAGTACAACGAGCAGCTACCTAAAGGTGCGCAGGTGAGTAATTGGGTTTATTTTTGGGCAGGTGCAATAAGTTGGTTGAGACATGAGGTTTATATGACCTTGCAAAACGGAATGAATTTATGTGTTTATTATGGATTGAAACGATTACTATCAGATTCTAACTTGGGAAAGGTTTTTTTTTTTTTTTTTCCACCTTTTTGTCGAAACGGTTTCCAGGCCGCGGATATCAATTTCTGGCGGAAATTCATTGCAGATTTTTATTCAGAAAACGGTGTGATGAAATATGAATTGGTCGACCCTATCAAGAGCCAAAAAAGAAATTTCGGTAAGATTTGCTCTAAAACGACTTTTTTTTTTTTTTTTTTTCATTTCAATGACGAGAAGAATATATATATATATATATATTAACGATTTACCACAAAAAACTCCACTCTTGCCCACGAACCCCCTCTTTCTCCAATTCTAGAGCTAACAACGGCTCTTCTCCCCCGCTTCTATCAAATCAATTTCGACTCTGGTGTTCAGTCCATCCAGATGACCATAGAGGATTCCAAGGACTACCTTCTCTCTACGGGGGCCCCCATTGTTGAATGTGGCTTGGCCTCCCTATACTACCATTTCCGGAATGGATGCTTGGTCGTTGCCCGCGGCCGGCTGCGTGTCACGTTCTCGCCCGCGTTCAAGATTGATACCTGGGAATTTTGGACCGCAGCCCATACGGAGTACATACCCAGGAGCGCTGTTGTTCCGAGGGAATCCCAGCAAAAGAGCCCAGCAATGGAGACCAAGGAAGGTGTTATGGCCAAGATACAGCAGCAGGGGAAGCAGCAGCAGGGAGAGGGGTCGTGGGACTATATACCAGAGTCGTCCGTGAATGAATTTGGGATTACGTTGAAGGCGATGCGGTGTTTAGAGGTAGGTTGTGGTTTGTGGTATTACATTGATGGGATTGGGCGTAACTACCGGACGAATGGCATCGTAGCGACCTGAACTAGGAGTTTGAATGTTTTATGGCTCTTAAAATTCACATTGTTGAATTTTTTTTTTTTATCAGATTGCGGAGGTTGTGGGTCGCATGAAAGATCTAATCACATATAGCGTTTCCACTAACACGGGTCCTATTCGTGAGTATATGCTTCGTTATATTCTTTCATACTACGAGTGTGTCTCATTCCTTAGGTATTCACTAGACTTTTTTTTTATCTTAGAGAGCCTTGCGAAACTGGCTCAAAGATTTCGCGAGCAGCCGCGGCTTCCTAACCAACCCGGCATGATCAGCAACCCTCTTGTCGGCAACGGCATTATCCAGCCAGGTGGACTTGGCAACCCGTCGGGCTCGATAGTTGGCGGGAGTGTGATGGGTGATGGCTCCGGCTCGCCGAGCTCACCGTCAACCAAGAAGCGGCCACTCCCCGGTGGGGCCGATTCCGGCGGCTCGGGACCAGCGGGTGGCAACGCGAGGGAGGACGGCGCGGGAGGCGCGGTGACGGCGAGTCCGACGGCACAGACTCGGGTGCTGGACAACGGGGCGGGGGGCGGGATGTTGAACGGGGCGGCGGGGGCGGGGAAGGCGGGGTCACCACAGATGAACAATACACAGCTTAATAAGTCACCGGTGTTAGGTGAGTGGAGGGGCGTGAATTGAGAATGAAGTGATAGAGGGTAAGGTGGGTGAGTTGCGTATAGGTATACGATTTTGGCGATATCGTATGTGGGGGGG
>RBNK01002677.1:0-10294 GCA_003990785.1 Endogone sp. FLAS-F59071 | reverse complement strand
GTATTATAAATAGTTATGTAATTAAAGCTAAGTTACTAATATTATAATCAGATTTCATCAGAGACATACTTGCTACCTTCTATATTATCTATAGAAATAGGAGATATCATTGTCAAAATTCAAAAAAAATATAGCTGACAGAATCTATACACTCTTTCTTGGATATAAATTGATTTTAGCTAGATTCTATAGAAAGACTATTAATATCATAAAACTTACTTATACAGAGATCACTCAAATCCACCAAGCTATTAAAAATGAGATCATTTTACTTTTATCTAGTCTTGAGGATAAGCCTTCCCTAGTTGAGCTCCCAGATATGATAGCTGACCCCTCAACTTGACTAAATTTCATAAATTTGCTACTATGCTTAATTTGGAGTTACTACAATTTTCTATTCTCTTCTACTTTTAGTTAGTATTGTTTTTAGTAATGAACTTCATTTTTAGTAAGTGATCTCACTACCAGTGACAAATATAGTTTTTAGTAACCGATCTCATTTTTATTGACAAAATATTATTTACAGTTATTGAGTTATACTTATAGCAAAGTTTTTTCTTAATTGTTCTTTCAGTTCTTTCAAATTTATATAAATACCCTCTCTATTTCTATCTAAATAAATCAGTTTGCATAGAGTCTTAGAATATCTCAATATTAGTCATAGTAAAGCCTAAAGAGTACAGCATGTTTAGCTATAGTAAGGATATGCAAAGGAAGATATTATGTCCAACATTCTAAGTATTCTCAATGAACAAATGACTAGTTATTAGTATATTTATCATAATATATAGCTAGTAGATAAAAGTATTTAGCTACTCTAATAGTTATATTAAATTTTTAAAAATTCTCAATAAATAAATATCAAAATAGAGTATTTTTCTTTATTAGGAAACTATTTTCAGTTTGTAGTCTATGACTAGCATCTATGCTTGTAGGCTATTCTTAGGCTGTTTGCAGGCTATTTTAGCTAGTTTATAGTTTGTGATTTATAATATTGTTCTAGTAGAGTTCTAGGGTAGTTTATAGCTGTTTACTAATAATAGTTTGTAGTCTATGACTAGCATCTATATCCATAGCTATTTTGTTCATAGCTCTTAGTAAAATAGTTTGCAGCTCTTAGTAAAATAGTTTGTAGATTAATTAACCATTTTTCTGATATTATTACTATTAATAACTCTATATATTATAATAAAATAAAAGACTTTTTTACTACTTAGTTTTCTAAAGTATTTAATCAATTATATAAAATATCTGTTCAAACTGTTTTAAACATTTTATCTTATTATCTCTTACTTCTTATATATAAGACTAAAACTAAGATCAAAAACAATATTAATATATTCTTATCTAGATTTCTCTTTAAATTAGTATTGTGATGGACTAAAATATATTAACGGCGAAATACTCGGAATTGAGCAAGTGCAGAAAATACGGTTTTAGGGGTCTTAGCGGTTTATGCGGTAGCATCTTAAGAAGGGTGTCGATGTAGGTGTTAACTAGCAAGAATAAAATGCGATTGATCGAATAAAGTGTATCTGTTAGAGTCTCGAAACTATCCAATTGCTTACTCCTTAAGTAAGGCTTCAGTATCCCTTGGGTTGTCTGTTGTAAGCTTCCCTAGCTTGTTGCAGTCCGAATTTTATTGATAATTGCGAGCGGGGTATTTATAAGAAATTACAAGGTGCTATATGGGCAGCTACCCAGGTTACTACTTGAATTTCTGATTGGCTCGGCTAAATATAAGGTACAAATTGATTGGCTAAGATATAATAAATGATATATCAGGTTATAATGTAATTGGGTAATGAAATAATATATCAGATCGAAATACTATTTTAGGTTATAACGTGATTGCGGATCTCAACAACGTTGAAGGTCTCAACAACGTTGAAGGTCTCAACAACGTTGAAGGTCACATGACTTGATCTCACATGATCAAATTATATGTCGTCACAAAATATTCCGTCACAATATCAACAATATTATGATATTTACAGTAACATTCCTAGATCACATCAAGGCATTACATAAAGTATTCAACTAAATAAGAACTAAAGATCTTTATTTAAAACTAAAGAAATATACATTTGCTACCAAAAAAGTTATGATGCTTGAACATATTATCGATAAAGAAGAAATCTGAACCAACTTAACTAAAGTGGACCTATGAACTAAACAAAGATGTGCACCTTTCTGGGACTAGCCTCATACTACTGCCAATATATATGAAAATTCACAAGTCTAGCTAAACTCCTATATACAACCCTAATAAAAAGCTACAATTAGATAGAAATTGATGAAGAACAAAGTAAACTTGAGCAGAAGGTACTCAATACATTAAAGAAGTCTTTGACAACCACATCTATATTAGTAAAACCAAACTGAACTAAGCTTTTTAAGCTATATACAGATGTAAGTGTAGTAAGAATAAGTGTAATCCTTTCACAAGATAATACTAAAGCCTAAAATAAATAATTTGTTATGCAAGCAGAGGGACCCATGGTGCTGAGAAGAATTACAAATCAATCAGATTGGAATGTCTTACAGTTGTATAGACAGTCAAGTAGTTTAGATATTACCTTATTAGATAATATTTTGAAGTTATCATAGACCATTCAGCACTTAAATAATTGTTTAACAGACTCAATCCAAGTAGAATATATACTTATTGGATTATAATGCTTTAAGAATATGACTTTACAGTGAAATTCAGAAAAGAGAAGATAAACTAAAATGCTGATGCACTTAGCAAAATACCATTATTGGATTCCTAAGGCAGGATATAGCAATAAATACAACATTATACTATAATTTAATAGTTTGGTTGATGAGGAGAGAAATCAAAGAGGATATAGAGGATTGGACAAAGAAAATTTTATTAACTGCAGGAAGACAGTATAAAATTCAGAATAATTTATTATATTGTAAAAAGGAGAAGTATATTATTCTAGTAATTCAGGAGAAGGATATATCAAACATTTTATCATTAGCATACAATTATCTATTATCTAGATATGTAGGCTAGAACAATACTTTATATTGACTTAGAAACACAGCATAGTAGCCTGGAATGCAAGATAACATAACTAACTTTATATGAAACTGCAATATATACTAAAAACAAGCAAGAGCAAAAGATATACCCCAAGCTGCTTCTGCAACCATCAAGGCTGAGCTATTTTTGCACATTAGAATAGATATCATAGAACCTATGCTAGTAACATTAATGGGAAAAAGATATATCATTTTAGTAGTCGATTTCTTTACAAAATATCTGGAGGTGATAGCAGTTGAAGATACAGACATATAAACAGTAGCCAAGTTTCTATATATTGACATTATCTACAAACATAGAGTACTGAAGGAAATAACTAGTAACTGAGGCATAAAGTTTCTGAATAAGCTAGTTAGAGAACTCAAGTGGACTTACCACATCAAGTACATCTGAACAACATCATACTACTTATAAAGAAATAGTCAAACCAAGCATATCAACCAGATGGTCAAGAATGTTCTGATGAAGATTATTAATCAAGAAGTATCATAAGATCATTATCTTGTTAGCATCCTTTTTGCAGTCCAAACCATTTATTAGGTATCAACAAAGTTCAGTCTCTTTGAGCTTATATATATTGTAATTATTAGCTTATTATATCTCTCTCTCCCATCATCAATAATCAATCGTACGTCACTCAATTGTGGCTTAGATGATCTTTGTTTATATCGACCAATCATAAATTAGCATTAATAAATACATGCATATTGGCTTCATAAGCCAGTGTACTCTTTACTCCAAACATACATTTGAAGATCAAATTTCAATAGGTTATGAGCCCCGAGCCGCTTGAATTGCAGCTCAACAACCTGAGATCTACGCAATCATAACATCTATGCAATCATAGCAGTTACAACTGTGATTACTGTAAGTGTTTATTTAACATTATAAACAACACATCAAACAACATGATAAACAATGCGACAAATGACACTGCGATAAAGCAATGTGATAAACAATATGTAACGACATAGCATTCAACAACGTGACACAATGAAATGGATAACCTATACATTATCATCATCAGTAACAAGATTGACAAGATTGCAATCTAAATCAAAAACAGACAATAGATATCAACCCTCTGATGATGATGACGAAGGATTGGATGGCAACCATCAGAGCAATATTGGATTTAGCCTCGATTGACAGGAATAGATGACTACAACGATCAGAAATCAGGAAGATAAATTAGACATGCTGGCAACCCTAATGGGTGAATTGATAGCAAAAATCGACAAAACAAATGCATCACCTAGTATGCCAACCAATCAGAATGCAGCTACAGAAGGCAACACACTATAAATATAAATACAATCACCATCACCATCACCAACAACATCAACAAAGCTTAACGATCTGGTGAAGGAGTATCTGAAATTGATCAACAAATTCGATGGATCAAGAGGCACACCCAGATTGTTTGATTACTTTGATGCCATAGAGCAATTTATCACCAGTGCCAATCTATCAGTACAAAAGAAGGAAGTCAATGCAGCAATTAGTAAAATTACAGGCAATGCTAGAATGTAGCTATGGAGGCATGTGAACACATCAGGAGAATTTGATTCATGGAATGAGCTTAAAGAGGCTATGATGCAAAAATATGCACCAATAGAACAATTGTTATGAATGCGCGATAAGCTTGCAATGATGAAGCAAAAAGAATCGATCGAAGATTATAATGATGCTTTCAACTGGATTATGGCGCAAATCGAAGATATAATCGACACAGAAGCTATACCACAATATCTCTGGGGTCTAAGCCCCAGATACCGGAAATTAATACTTGCATGGGAGAATATGCCGACAATGCTGGAGGCTTTACAACTTGCATACATCAGATTCGACCCGGATAATAAACAAAGGCGCGACAAAGCCCATGTGACAGACCGAGGTGGCTACCAAGGCAGTGACCGAGGCGGCTACTGAGGCGGTGGTCACGACAACCGAGGCAGAAGCACCAGACGAAGCCGAGGCTATAACAATGATAGTGGAAATGCCAGACAAAGCTGAAGCTATAACAATGATAATGGAAACAATCAAGGAGGTCATCATAATGACCGAGGCGGCGATCGCGGAGCCCATCGAGGTAGGAATTTTTGGGAACACCCTTGGAAATGTTATGTCTGTAAGGGAGAATATGGAATATTTCAATACAACAAATTCAACGATTGGGTAAAAACAGAAAAAGAAAAGGCTAAACTGAGAGCTGAAGCAAATCTGGCGATTGGCACTATCATCAATTCAGGCGCCATGCAACATATGTTTAACCAATTGGAGATTTTCAAGATGATGGCTGAGCATGATGGCTTGGTCACGTGTGCAGGGAACAAGAAACTACGCATGATGCATGTTGGAATGATTGAGCTCGATGATGAGCTGAAATTACAGGACATTTTATATATACCGGAAATTACCAGAAATTTAATATCTGTGCGGGCGTTAACACATGACGGAAATGATATAACCTTCAAGAGCGACGGATCAGTAATTAAAATCGGCGCAGATCACGAAGAAATCAAAATCAGACAAGCCGATGGCAATCTATTTCATTTATCGATATCACCAGAGCTAGAAGCAAACATCGCCGATTCCAACATCGCTGATTCCAAGATTGATAACTATACATTATAGCATCACTGACTGAGCCATCCGGGCCGAAATACTCTACAATCAATCAACAAATTTGTCACAGGACTCGGAGATATGTAGCTATCAACTGGACAAATCGAAATATGCGCCAGGTATGAACATGCAAAGTCACACCGCAAGCTGTTCGGATACGCGAAAAATTGATCGATGGAGCCTATCAGAAGGGTGCACTCAGATCTGTGCAGGCCGATGCCTATGCCATCAGTCAATGGAGCGAAATATATATTAACATTCATTGATGACACCACTCGCTACATCACAACATATTTTATTGACAATAAAAGTGATACATTTGATCAATTTCGGACATTCAAGGTGTTCGCCAAAATGCAATTGGGCCGAAAACTGAAGATTCTCCAATCCAATGGAGGAGGAGAGTATGTAAACACCGAGATGTGTGAATTTTTAATCAAAAACAGAATTCATCATGAAATGATGATGCCGGACATACCGCAACAAAATGGTGTCGCTGAATGATATAACCGAACATTGATGGAGTCAATCCAGGCTGTTAAAAATCACTGCTGACATACCTGACGAACTTTGGGGTGAACTTGCTACAAGTGTTACATATTTATGCAACCGATTGCTAACGAGAGCCAATAAGGAGAGTGCTTCACCATTTGAATTATGGCATGGTCACAAGCCTGATATCAGTAACTTGCATGTCATATAGGCTGATGCATATATGTATATTTGCAAAGGAAAAAGGTCGAAACTGGCACCTCGATCTAAAAAGCTTAAAATGATTGGCTATTATGACGAAAAGAAAGCATACAGGCTCTGGGATCCAACTAATAGGAAGATAGAGATTAGCCATGACGTCACATTCGATAAATCTATTATATTAAAATCCCCAACAATCGTCAACCCAGAAGATCAAGAATATGTTATTAAAGTGATCATCGGAGAATGCAAGATTGGTGAAAAAAGGCAATATCTGGTAAAATGGCTAGGCTATAATAATAACGACAACATCTGGGAGCCAATCGAACAATTGATAGACACTGAAGCTCTACAAATTTAGCAAGATCGCATGTCAGAAGCTAATTTAATTGAATCGACCGATGACCCAATGACCTACAAAGAGGCAATTTCTCTGCCTGATGCAAAGCTTTAGGAGGAAGTAATCAATCAAGAGCTTAAATCATTTAAGAATAATGACACGTGGACAATTGTACCTGAGGTGCCTATGGGATGCAAGCCGATTAGATGCAGATAGGTTTTTAAAAGGAAGCTCAACACTGATGGATTGGTTGCCAGGTATAAGGTGAGACTAGTTGCCAAGAGATATTCACAACAGCAAGGAATTGATTACGATGAAACATTTGCCCTCGTGGCGAAATTCACATCAATCAGAGCACTCTTATCGATCAGTGCAGTCCTAAACTTAGAAATTTACCAAATGGATGTAAAAACTGCATTCCTGAATGGTGATCTTGATGAAGAGATCTACATGATGATACCTGAAGGAATTGATCAATCGGAGCTGTCACTGAGAGCTGTGTATAAGCTCAATCGATCATTATATGGACTAAAGCAATCACCTCATATGTGGAATCAGAAGATCGACAACTACCTCAGCTAATTAAATTTTACAAGACTACAATCGGATCACAGCATTTATCTAAGAAGAAGATAAGACGATCAATTGCTGATAATTATTGCCATATATGTCGACGATCTACTAATTCTGGCTGATTTGATGGAAACGATGAACAAATTCAAGACAGAGCTTAGCAATGCATTTGATATGACGGACTGTGGCAAAATTAAACATTTTTTGGGTATTCGAGTCATGCGTGATCGAAAAACATATACGATCACAATTGATCAAAGTCACTTTGCCAATCAAATCATTACAAGGTTTAACATGACAGATGCCAAGCTAATCAGTATACCCCTTGATCCATCCATCCAACTCAAAGCTAAAGAGGGAAAATCCGCAGACCAAAGTCTATTCAGATAAATGATTGTATCTGATGATCAGGATAAGACCTGATCTAGCTGCTGCTGTCAGCATCATCAGTCAATTTTTGGCCAATCCAATGCAAGAGTATCACTACGCCCTCAAACGATTATTAAGATATATTAAAGGAACAGCTAATTATAAGCTGTGCCTTGGACGCAATCAGGATCTAAGACTGATCAGTTTCAGTGATGCCAACTAGGGAGGAGACATTAACACACAACGATCAACCATGGGTTATATTTTCAACCTATCAGGAGGAGCCATCAGCTGGTCAAGCAAATACCAACCAACCGTTGCCTTATCAACAACTGAGGCAGAATATATGGCATTAGCACATGCGACGAAAGAAGCCATTTGGCTACACACCCTATTGGATGAGCTAGGATATTTGCAGAATTGTGTGACAACCTTATTTGAAGACAACCAATCAGCAATCGCCCTTGCCAAAAATCCAATTAATCATGCTCGATCAAAGTATATTGATATTCAGCACCACTTTATTTGAGAGAAAGTTGAATCAAAGGTGATAGATATCGTCTACATGGCGACAGATGAAATAATTGCTGATGCATTAACTAAGCCACTTGTGCGACCAAGACTTGAAATGTTGATTGCAAAAATGGGCTAACATAACTAACTTTTTAAAATCTTTTATATTCTTTATCATGTCATTCTTATCACTCAAGTAGTATTTTACATATAGTTATTTGTAGTAAATGTACTTCATGAATGCCTTTCGTGATGTACAGTTGAACATTTTATTTTTATTCTTTATTTTTTATTTATTTATTTTTTATTGAGATATGTCAAGCAGGGAGAGTGTTGTAATTATTAGCTTATTATATCTCTCTCTCCCATCATCAACGATCGATCGTACGTCACTCAATTGTGGCTTAGATGATCTTTGTTTGTATCAACCAATCATAAATTAGCATTAATAAATACATGCATATTGGCTTCATAAGCCAGTGTGCTCTTTACTCCAAACACATATTCGAAGATCAAATTTCAACAATATATAGGAGATTACCAAACTAAGAGTTTCACCATCTTAAAAAAGATATTGGAATATATGATGATTGTTTATAAACTTACATCATATGAGATATCAGCAGATTATAATTAATCTGAAAGAAGGTATCTGTATTTATTAATAAGACACAGGAGAGATAACAGACAAACTAAAATAAGAAAGTAAATACAACTCTATTGCATATTAGAGATTAAGTCTTTGTATACTGAAACATTGTGAAATTATCATAGTCAGCTAAATTACAACTAAAATGGGAAGAACTATACTATATATAAGCTATAAAAGAGAGTATAATTTAGCTTAGAAGACTTAACAGTTTCATCCTCCCTACTTTAGTTTATCGAAGCAAGACCAAAATCTATCATACCAAATAAATACAACTACTGAAAGGACATAGAAAAAGTGATCAAGGAAGCACTGATAAGAGGGCTAGACTCAATCAATCTGGTTCCCTTAGATGAAGAGAAAGATCTTGAAAAACTCCTCATCCTAACATAGTAGTACTATGAATAGTTGTGCAATCAAAGCTAAGTTACTGACATTACAATCAGGTTTCATCAGAGATATACCTGCTACCTCTGATATTATTTATAGAAATAGGAGATACTATTATCAAAGTTCAAAAAGAATATAGCTAATAGGACCTATATACTCTTTCTTAGATATAAATGGATTTTAGTCAGGTTCTATAGAAAGACTATTGATATTGTTAAACTTACTTATATGGAGATTACTCAAATCTGCCAGGCTATTGAGAATGAAATTATCTTACTTTTATCTAGTCTTGAGAATAAGACATTCCCAGTTAAGCTCCCAGATATGATGACTAACCTCCAAATTGTCTAATTTCTACAAATTTGATACTATGCTTAATTTAGAGTTACTATAATTTTCTATTCCCTTCTATTTTTAGTTAGTGTCATTTTTAGCAAGTGATCTCACCACTAGCAATAAATGTAGTTTTTAGTGACTGATCTCATTTTTATTAATGAAATATTATTTATAGTAATCAAGTCATACTTGTAGCAAAGTCTTTCTTAATTATTCTTTCTTAGTTGTTCAATTTGTATAAATACCCTCTTTATTTCTATCTGAATAAATCAGTTTGTATAGAGTCTTGGAATATCTCAATATCAGTTATAGTAAAGCCTGAAGAGCATAGTATATTTAGCTATAGTAAGGATATGTAAAAGGAGATATTGCATCTGACACTCTGAGCATTCTCACTTAGTATACATGGATAAACAACTGATTATTAGTATATTTGTCATATTATAAAATAGTTTATATAATCTTCTAATCTAAATCAACTGAAGATAGCATTAAATAAGTAATAGCTAAAGATCAAGAATATAAATGAATTGATTTAAGCAATACATAAAGAGTGAAAGATATAAAAAAAATAAAAATAATAAATAAAATTGCAAGATACTAGTAAAATCTATGTTAAAAATTAATCTTGTAATTCAGTCAGAGTTTGTCAAGTATTAGTCATTTATTGTAACTAAAGGCAATGATAGTATTCAATTTTAAGTGTGACTGCTAGGGTGGCCAAATACTTTTGTCCACCGGTTATATG
>RBNK01002676.1:0-10299 GCA_003990785.1 Endogone sp. FLAS-F59071 | reverse complement strand
AATATACAATAATATTCTTATACTTATATCTACAAATATATCCTTAGTTCATAAGAAGTATATTTACTTTTTCTTCTTTATCTACTTTTTAGTAGTCTTTTTTAGATAGTAATTGGCTTCACTAATAGTATAAGTAATAGAAAAATATTTTTTTCTAAATGTTCTTTAAGCTTTGCTAGTATTATAGAGAACTTATTTTCTCTAAGATATATACTAACTGCAAGTTCAATATCCTTATCTTCTAGAAGACTCTTGACTTTGATATTATGACAAATGTACTAATAACTAGTCATTCATTTGTTGAGAATGCTTAGAGTGTCAGACGTGATATCTCCCTTTGCATATCCTTACTACAGCTTCGTGCTGTACTTTTCAGACTTTACTATGACTGATATTGAGATATTCCAAGACTCTGTGCAAACTGATTTATTTAGATAGAAATAGAGGGGGTATTTATACAAATTGAAAGACTAAAAGAACAACTAATAAAGACTTCACTATAAAAATATAATCTAATCATTGCGAAGAATATGTAATAACTCTAGTAGTAGCATTTTGCAGAAATAAAAGTTATCAAGTAGAAATAAAAGTCGTCAAGTAGAAATAAAAGTTATTAAGTAGAAATAAAAGTTGTCAAGCAGAAATAAAAGTCATTAAGCAGAAATAAAAGTCATCAATGACTAAAAATAGAAGAGTATAGAATGTTACAATAACTCCTAAATCAAGCATAGTACAAAATTCATGAAAATCAATCAAGTTGGGGGTCGGCCATCACATCTAGGGAGCTTAACTGGGAATGTCTCATCCTCGAGACTAAAAGGCAAAAGAGCAATTTCTTCCTCCATAGTCTGACGAATTTGAGTAATTTCAGCAAGGGTCAATTTAGAAATATTAACAGTTTTTCTATAAAATCTCGAAAGAAGCCATTCATAGCCCAGGAAAAGTATATAAGTTTTATTAACTATATCTTTCACAAATTTGGACAGTATCATTTCTTGTTTTCTATTTTTGCGATGCAGGCTTCAAGCTTGTCCTTGATGGAACCAGATCGTAGTATCAGTTATGCGATTTTGATAGCATAACTACTCATGGTACTGCTGGCTAAGTAGAAGGAGCCTTTTGGGGTCTTCCTCTTGGTCGAGGGGTGTCTAGTTGATGGTCTCGGATCCCTTCGTCAGTGCTTCCTTCATCACTTTTTCCATGTCCTTCTTTGGGCTACATTTGTTTGGCATGATAGATCTTGACCTTGCTTTAGTAGACCAGAGTAAGAAGAATGTTGTAATTATTAGCTTATTATATCTCTTCCATTAACGATTGATCATATGTTACTCAATTGTGGCTTAGACAATCTTTGTTCATATCGATCAATCATATTTTAGCATTAATAAATATATGCATATTGGCTTCATAAGCCAGTGCGCTCTTTATTCCAAATACATTTGAAGATCAAATTTCAACAGGTTATAAGCCCCAAGCTGCTCGAATTGCAGCTCAACAACCTGAGATCTACACAATCATAGCATCTATATAATCATAGCAGTTACAACTGTGATTACAGTAAGCATTTATTTAATATTATAAACAACACATCAAACAATGTGATAAACAATATGATAAATGACACCGCGATAAAGTAATGCAATAAACAACACGTAACGACATAGCATTCAATGATGCGATACAATGAAATAGACAACCTATATACATTATCGTCGTCAGCAACAAGATCAACAAGATTACAATCTAAATCAAAAACAGACAACAGATATCAAACCCTTGATGACAATGAAGGATTAGATGGCAACTATCAGAGCAATATAGGATTTAGCCTCGATTGACAGGAACAGATGGCTACAATGATCAGAAATTAGGAAGATAAATTAGACATGCTAGCAACTCTATTGGGCGAATTGATAGCAAAAATTGACAAAACAAATGCATTACCCAGTGCGCCAACCAATCAGAATGCAACTATAGAAGGCAACATGCTACAAATACAAACACAATCACCATCACCATCACCAACAACATCAACAAAGCTTAACGATCTGGCGAAGAAGTACCTGAGATCGATCAACAAATTTGATGGGTCAGGAGGCATACCTAGATTGTTTGATTACTTTGATGCTGTAGAGTAATTTATCACCAGTGCCGATCTATCAGCACAAAAGGAAGTCAACGCAGTGATCAGTAAAATTATAGGCAATGCTAGAATGTGGCTATGGAGGCACATAAACACATTGGGAGAATTTGATTTGTGGAATGAGCTTAAAGAGGCTATGATACAAAAATACGCACCAATGGAACAATTGTTACGAATGTACAATAAGCTTGCGATGATGAAGCAAAAAGGATCGATCGAAGATTATAATAACACGTTCAACTGAATTATGGTGCAAATCGAAGATATGACCGACATAGAAGCTATACTGCAATATCTCTGGGGTCTAAGCCCCAGGTACCAGGAATTAATATTTGCGCAGGAGAATATGCCAACAATGCTGGAGGCTTTACAACTCGCATGCATCAGGTTCGACCTAGATAGTAAGCAGAGGTACGACAAAGCCTACATGACAGACCGAGGTGGCTACCGAGGTGGCTACCGAGGCAGCTACTGAGGTGACGGTCACAGCAACCGAGATAGAAGCACCAAATGAGGCCGAAGCTACAACAACGATAACGAAAACAATCGAGGAGGTCATCATAATGACAGAGGCAACTGAGGTGGCGATTGCAGAGCTTATCAAGGTGGGAATTTTCGGGGATACCCTCAGAAATGTTACATCTATAAGGGAGAATATGGAATATTTCAATGCAATAAATTTAACGATTGGGTAAAAACAGAAAAAGAAAAGGCTAAACCGAGAGTCGAAGCAAATCTGGTGATTGGCGCCATCATCGATTTAGGTGCCATGCAACATATGTTCAACCAATTAGAGATTTTCAAGATGGTGGCTGAGCACGATGGCTTGGTCATATGTACAGGGAACAAGAAACTATGTGCAACACACATTGGGATGATTGAGCTTGACGATGAGCTAAAATTACGGGATGTTTTATATATACCGAAAATCACCAGAAATTTAATATCTGTGTGGGTGTTGACATGTGACAGAAATGACATAACCTTCAAAAGTGACAGATCAGTAATTAAAATCAGTACGGATCACGAAGAAATCAAAATCAGATAAGCCGATAGCGACCTATTTCATTTATCGACATCACTAGAGCTAGAGCTAGAAGCAAACATTGCTGATTCCAAGATTGATAACTATATATTATGGCATCATCGGCTGGGTCATCCAGGCCAAAATACTCTGCAATCAATCAATAAATTTGTCACAGGGCTCAGAGATGTGTAGCTGTCGACCAGACAAATCGAAATATGCACCGGGTGTGAATATGCAAAGTCATACCACAAGCCTTTCGGACATGCAAAAAATCGATCGATAGAGCCTATCGGAAGGGTGCACTCAGATCTGTGTGGGCCGATGCTCATGCCATCAGTCAATGGAGTGAAATATATATTAACATTCATCGATAATGCCACTCACTACGTCACAACATATTTTATTGACAACAAAAGTGATACATTTGATTAATTCCGGACATTCAAGGTGTTCGCCGAAACACAATCGGGCCGAAAACTGAAGATTCTCTGGTCCGATGGAGGAGGAGAGTATATAAACACCAAGATGCATGAATTTTTAATCAAAAACGGAATTCATTATGAAATGATAACACCGGACATGCTGCAACAAAATGGTGTTGCCGAACAATATAACTGGACATTGATGGAGTCAATCCGAGCCGTTAAAATCACTGCCGGCATACCTGATGAACTTTGGGCTGAACTTGCCGCAAGTGCTATATATTTATATAACTGATTGCCAATGCGAGCTAATAAGGAGAGTGCTTTACCATTTAAATTATAGCATGGTCACAAGCCTGATATCAGTAACTTATGTGTTATATGGGCTGACACATATATGCATATTCGCAAAGAAAAAAGGTTGAAACTGGCACCCCAATCCAAAAAGCTTAAAATGATTGGCTATTATGATGAAAAGAAGGTATACAAGCTCTGGGATCCAACCAATAGGAAGATAGAGATCAGCCGCGACATCACATTTGATAAATCTATTATATTAAAATCCCCAACAATCGTCAATCCAGAAGATCAAGAATATGTCATTGAAGCGATCATCGGAGAATGCAAGATTGATGAAAAAAGGCAATATCTGGTTAAATAGCTAGGCTATGATGATGACGACAACACCTGGGAGCTAATCAAACAATTGATAGATACTGAAGCTTTACAAATTTGGCAAGATCATATGCTAGAAGCTAATTTAATTGAATCAACTGATGATCCAATGACCTACAAGGAAGCAATTTCCCTGCCTGATATAAAGCTTTGGGAGGAAGCAATTAATCAAGAGCTTAAATTACTTAAGAATAATAATACATAGATGATTGTACCTGAGGTGCCTGTGGGATGCAAGCTAATTGGATGCAGATGGGTATTTAAAAAGAAACTCAACACTGATGGATCAGTTGCCAGGTACAAGGTGAGATTAGTTGCCAAGAGATATTCACAACAGCAAGGAATTGATTACAATGAAACATTTGCTCCCATGGTGAAATTCACATCGATTAGGGTACTCTTATCAATCAGTACAGTCCTAAACTTAGAAATTCACCAAATGGATGTAAAAACTGCGTTCCTGAATGATGATCTTGATGAAGAGATCTACATGATAGTACCTAAAGGAATCGACCAATCGGAGCTATTACTAAGAGCTGTGTGTAAGCTCAATCGATCATTGTATAGACTAAAGCAATCATCTTGTATGTGGAATCAAAAGATTGACAACTATCTCAGCCAATCAAATTTTACAAGACTACAATCAGATTACAGCATTTATCTAAGAAGAAGACAAGATGATCAATCGCTGATAATTATTGCCATATATGTCAATGATCTACTAATTCTGGCTGATTTAATGGAAACGATAAACAAATTCAAGACAGAGCTTAGCAATGCATTTGATATGACGGACTGTGGTGAAATTAAACATTTTCTGGGTATTCGAGTTATATGTAATCGAAAAATACACATAATCACAATCGATCAAAGTCACTTTGCTAATCAAATCATTATAAGGTTTAACATGATGGATGCCAAGCCAATCAGTACACCCCTTGATCCATCCATTCAACTCAAAGCTGAAGGGAGAAAATCTGCAGACCAAAATCTATTCAGACAAATGATTAGTAGCATAATATACCTGATGATCGGGACGAGACCTGATCTAGCTGCTGCTGTCAGCATTATCAGTCAATTTTTGGCCAATCTAATGCTAGAACATTATCACGCCCTCAAACGATTATTAAGATATATTAAAGGAATAGCCAATTATAAGCTGTGCCTTAGACACAATCAGGATCTAAGACTGATTGGTTTTAGTGATACTAACTGGGGAGAAGACATCAATATATGATGATCAACCATAAGCTATATTTTCAACCTATCAGGAGGAGCCATCAGCTGGTCAAGCAAGCGCTAACCAACCATTGCCCTATTAACAACTGAGGCAGAATATATGGTATTAGCATATGCGATGAGAGAAGCCATTTGGCTATGTACCCTATTGGATGAGCTAGGATATCTGTAGAATTGTGTAACAACCTTATTTGAAGACAACCAATCAGCAATTACCCTTGCCAAAAACCCAATTAATTATGCTTGATCAAAGCATATCGACATTCAGCACCACTTTATTCGAGAGAAAGTTGAATCAAAGGTGATTGATATTGTTTATATAGCAATAGATGAAATGATCGCCGATGCATTAACCAAGCCACTTGCGTGACTAAGACTTGAAATGTTGATTGCAAAAATGGGCTTACATAACTAACTTTTAAAAATCTTTTATGTTCTTTATCATATCTTTCTTATCACTCAAGTAGTATTTTACATATAGTTATTTATAGTAAATGTACTTCATAGATGCCATTCGTGATGTACAGTTGAATATTTTATTTTTTTATTCTTTTATTTTCATTTATTTATTTTTATCGAGATATGTCAAGCAGGGGGAGTGTTGTAATTATTAGCTTATTATATCTCTCCTATCAACGATTGGTTGTACATCACTCAATTGTGGCTTAGACAATCTTTGTTTGTATTGACCAATCATATTTTAGCATTAATAAATACACGCATATTGGCTTCATAAGCCAGTATACTCTTTACTCCAAATACATTCGAAGATCAAATTTCAACAAAGAATAGAGCTGTTGAGTCTCTTAAGCCAAATTGTACTTTCTTTTATAGCTTGTATGTAGTATAGTCCTTCCCACTTCGGTTGTAATTTAGCCGACCATGACGATTCTACAATATTTCGGTATACTAGGACTTGATCTCTAATATACAAGAGGGTCACATTCACCTTTTTATTTTAGTTTATTCATTATCTCTCCTGTGCCTTGTTAATGAATACGGATACCTCTTTTGGATCAGTTATAATCTGCTGATATCCTATGTGATGTAAGCCTATAAACAATCATCATACATTCTATTATCCTTTTTGAGGTGGTGAAATTCTCGGTTTGGCAGTCTCCTATACACAAGCTCGAAGGGGCTAAACTTTGTTGATGCTTAGCAAATAGTTTGAACTGCAAAAAGAGCACTATTGAGGTAATAGTCCTATGTTGCTTCCTAATTAATAATCTTTGTCAAAATATTCTTGACCATCTGGTTGGTACATTCGGTTTGACTGTTTCCCTATGGGTGGTATGATGTTATTTGAATATGCTTGATATGGTAAGTTTGCTCAAGTTCTCTGATTAATTCATTTAGAAACTCCATGCCTTGGTCACTGGTTATTTCCTTCGGTACTCCATGTTGGTAGATAATATTGGTATATAAGAACTTGGCTACTATCTGTGCATCTGCATTTTCAACTGCTATTGCCTCCAGATATTTTATAAAGAAATCTACTGCTAAAATAATATATCTTTTTCCTATTAATGTTATTGGCATGGGTCCCATGACATCTATCCCAATGTGTAAAAATGGCTCAGCCTTGATAGTTGTAGAGGCGGCTTGGGGCATGTCTTTTGCTCTTGCTCATTTTTGGCATGTGTCACAATTTCGCATAAAATTGGTTACGTTGTCTTGCATTCCAGGCCACTATGCTGAATTCCTAAGTTGGTATAAAGTATTGTCCTGGCCTACGTATCCAGATAACAAATGATTGTGTGCTAATGATAAAATGTTTGATACATCCTTCTCCTGGATTACTGGAATAATGCATCTCTCCTTTTTTTGGTATAATAAATTGTTTTGAATTTCATACTGTCTACTGGTGGTTAATAAAATGTTCTTCATCCAATCCTCCATATCTTCTCTAATCTCTCTCCTCGTCAACCAAATCACTAGATCGTAGTACAGTGTTGCATTCATTGCTGCGCCCTGCCTTGGGTATCTAATAATAGCATTCTGCTGAGTGCATCGGTGTTTTGATTTGTCTTCCCTTTTCTAAACTTCACTGTGAAATTATATTCTTGAAGTGTTATGATCCACCATGTATACATTCTACTTGGATTAAGTCTGTTGAATAACCATTTGAGCACCAAATAGTCTGTGATGACTTCGAAGTATCATCTGATAAGGTAATACCTAAACTACTTAACTACCCATACGACCATGAGACACTCTAATTTGGTTGATTCATAATTCTTTTCAGCACTACGTATTTTTCTGCTTACATAATAAATTACTCATTCTAGGCTCTTGGTGTCATCTTGCAAAAGGATTGCTTCTACTCCTATTACACTTGTGTCGGTATAAAGCTTAAAAAGCTTTGTCCAGTTTGGTTTTGCTAGTATAGGGGCGGTTGCTAGAGCCTTTCTCAATGCATTGAGTGCTTCTTGTTCAAGTTCGCTTTGTTCTTCATCGATTTCCACCCAATTGTAGCTTTTTGTAAGGGTTGTATATAGGGGTTCAGCTAGGCTTACAAAATTATATATGTATTGATGGTAGTATGAGGCTAGTCCTAGAAAAGCATGCATTTCTGTTCAGTTTGTAGGTCATTTGAATTTAGTGACAGCTTCTACTTTGGCTGTACTCATCTTTGCTATCAAAATCTTCTTCTTCAAAGGTGATAATGTTTATCTGGATTCATTCTTGGGTTCTTGGTTGGGCAATTCTGCTTGTTTCTGTCATGCACCTTGAAGCGTAGTACCCTTTTTCTCTATATCTTCTGCATACTCTCATGTCAGGTTGAGTACAGTCTCTTAAAATATGCCTGTCCTGATTATATCTAAAGCACTTTGGATTGCTAATCGGATATATATTTGATCCTGTTGTAGGAGTTGGGTTTGCCATAAATTGCTAGACTGGTTACTGTGCATTGATTTGCCTTTTAAGGTCTGATATATGCACAGTCATCTTGCTCATTTGTTTAATGAGATTGTCCATGGCTAGGTCCTTTCATGAAGCTGCTCCCTAGTTGACTGTTGCTGGTGCAATAGTAGGTACAACTGTTGGTACTGTATGGGTTTCTTGAAGGTTGCTAGGTAAAATCTGTTGCATTATATCTTGACCCAGGTTTCATGTGGCCCAATATCTCTGTGCATAGTCTACTTTTTATATATGATTTAGTCTAACTGAGCTAGAGTGTACTTGAAGGGTGATTTCTCGGTGAAGTCTATTCATGAAAGACTGCTCTATAATGAGGTCCTGGTTGGCTGCTGGATATCCCACGAGGTCTACCACATATTGTATCTTTATGGAAGGTAAGAGGCTTTCATTTATTTCTTGGTATATTGATGCTAACTGATCCTTTATACTTTGCTATATATTAGTAGTATGGTAAGTTTCTCTTAACCATATGATAGTGTTGGTAAAGGTTACTAAGGCATTAGCTTCTGCATTTGCCCCTCCTGCTCCTCTATTAAATCCTCCATTCGCTGCTGTAATGATTATTGCAGTGTCGTATGTGATCTTGGCAAGTCCTCGTAAAACTACTTCTAGGATATTTACTTTTGCAATGTTGTTGAACTGTTGAATTGCATTGTAAATCTGCAAATCTTCAATAAACTTGATTACTGATTTGACTGGTACGTAACCAGTGAAGATCAGTAGTCTTTCTGTCATTTTGTATGTGTTGTTTTCTGGTTCGTTGTCTGTTTCATCATTGGATAATTTGTAAAATAATGCTTGTAGGTCGTCACCAAAATTGATAGCTGATTTGTTATCTGATGATAACCCGTCATGTACTGTAAGAGAGGCAATGGATTCTCTTGTCTTGCTATAATCGCCGTCTGAAGGGTTGGGTATAATAAATTCTTCTTCCTCGGAGCTGGAACTGTTTGGTGATCTTCTTTATATAAAAAGTGGGGGTGTCCTTCAGTAATCTGTTTTGAACAATGCTGTCTTCTACTATAGGTGTGCTATCGTTACTTGAAGGGGTAGTTTAGTCCTGCTTGAATGAGGATGTGAGAGTTGGTCTTTCGATAACTCTCCTGCCAGTCGGCACCAAGATGTGATAAATGTACTAATAACTAGTCATTCATTCATTGAGAATGCTCAGAGTGTCAGACACAATATCTCCCTTTGCGTATCCTTACTACAGCTTCATGCTGTGCTCTTCAGGCTTTACTATAACTGATATTGAGATATTCTAAGACTCTGTGCAAACTGATTTATTTAGATAGAAATAGAGGGGGTATTTATACAAATTGAAAGACTAAAAGAACAACTAATAAAGACTTCGCTATGAAAATACAATCCAATCATTGCGAAGAATACGTAATGACTCTAGTGGCGACATTTTGTAGAAATAAAAGTCATCAAGCAGAAATAAAAGTCATCAAGTAGAAATAAAAGTCATTAAGCAGAAATAAAAGTCGTCAAGCAGAAATAAAAGTCATCAAGCAGAAATAAAAGTTGTTAATAACTAAAAATGGAAGGGTATAGAATGTTATGGTAACTCCTAAATCAAGTGTAGTACAAAATTCATGAAATTCAGTTAAGTTGGGGGTTGGCTATCACAATATAGTAACCTTGTTTAAAGTATAGAATTAGGTGATAATAGATTTAATAATATATCTAAGTATGAATAACTTTAGCAAAATATAGTCTATAGTTATTTACTTCTAAGATAAAATAGCTTGCTTCTATTACTTTATATTCATTTTATTATAATATTATATTTCTACTAATTTGTTTAAGTCAAAATCTAGTATATACTAGGAAGTTTATTATCTTTAAAATATATACTAATACTG
>RBNK01002675.1:0-10305 GCA_003990785.1 Endogone sp. FLAS-F59071 | reverse complement strand
GATTTTAAATAAACACTTACAGTAATCGCAGTTGTAATTGCGTAGATGATTGCGTAGATCTCAGGTTGTCGAGCTGCAATTCGAGCGGCTCGGGGCTCATAACCTGTTGAAATTTGATCTTCGAATGTATGTGTGTGTTTGAAGTAAAGAGCGCACTGGCTAATGAAGCCAATATGTGTGTATTTATTAATGCTAAATTATGATTGGTCGATACAAACAAAGATCATCTCAGCCACAATTGAGTGACGTATGATCGATCGTTGATGCATCGATCATTGATAGAAGAGATATGATAAGCTAATAATTACAACACATGTGTGGCATGTAGCTTCTCGTTCTCTGTATACATGACCAAGCTGTCGTGCTCAGCCACCATCTTGAAAATCTCCCATTGGTTGAACATATGTTGTGTGGTACCTGAATCGATGATGGTGCCAATTACCAGATTTGCTTCGGCTCTTGGTTTAGCCTTTTCTTTTTCTGTTTTTACCCAATCATTGAATTTGTTACATTAGAATATTCTATGTTCTCCCTTATAGATGTAACATTTCCAAGGATATCCCTGAAAATTTCTGCCTCGATGGGCTCCACGATCACTGCCTCAGTCACCTCTGTCATTATGATAACCTCTTTGATTATTTCCATTATCATTGTTATAGCCTCAGCCTTGTCCAGTGCTTCTGCCTCGGTTGCCGTAACTGCTGCCTCGGTAGCTACCTCGGTAGCTACCTCGGTTTATCACATGAGCTTCGTCACATCTCTGCTTATTATCTGGGTCGAACCTGATGCATGCGAGTTATAAAGCCTCCAGCATTGTTAGCATATTCTCCTGCGTAAGTATTAATTCCCGGTACCTGGGGCTTAGACCCCGGAGATATTGCAGTATAGCTTCTGTGTCAGTCATGTCTTTGATTTGTGTCATAATTTAGTTGAATATGTCATTATAATCTTTGATTGATTTCTTTTGCTTTATCATCGCAAGCTTGTCACACATTTATAACAATTGTTCCATTGGTGTGTATTTTTGCATCATAGCCTCTTTAAGCTTATTCCACAAATCAAATTCTCTCAATGTATTCATGTACCTCTGTAGCTACATTCTAGCATTGCCTGTAATTTTACTGATCGCTGCATTGACTTCCTCCTTTTGTACTGATAGGTTGGCATTGGTGATAAATTGCTCTATAGCATCAAAGTAATCAAACAGTCTGGGTGTACCTTCTGATCTATCGAATTTATTAATTGATCTCAGGTACTCCTTTGCCAGATCATTAAGCTTTGTTGATGTTGTTGGTGATGGTGATTATATTTGTATTTGTGGCATGTTGCCTTCTGTAGCTGCATTCTGATTGGTTGGTGCACTGGGTGATGCATTTGTTTTGTCGATTTTTACCATCAATTCGCCCAATAGGGTTGCTAGCATATCTAATTTATCTTCCTGATTTCTGATCATTGTAGCTATCTGTTCCTGTCAATCGAGGCTAAATCCTATATTGCTCTGATGATTGCCATCCAATCCTTCATCATCATCATTAGGGGGTTGATATCTACTATCTGTTTTTGATTGAGATCGCAATCTTGTCAATCTTGTTGCTGATGACAATATGTATAGATTATCCATTTCATTGTGTCACGTCATTGAATGCTATGTCGTTACGTGTTGTTTATTGCATTGCTTTATTGCAGTATCATTTGTTGCATTGTTTATCATATTATTTGACATATTGTTTATAATGTTAAATAAATGCTTACTATAATCGCAGTTGTAATTGCTATGATTGTATAGATCTCAGGTTGTTGAGCTGCAATTTGAGCTGCTCGGGGCTCATAATCTGTTGAAGTTTTGATCTTCGAATGTGTGTTTTATGGGGATAAAGAGTGTACTGGCTCATGAAGCCAAATATGCATGTATTTATTAATGCTAATATATAATTAGTCGATATAAATAAAGATCGTCTAAGCCACAATTGAGTGATGTACAATTGATCATTGATGGGAGAGAGAGATATAATAAGCTAATAATTTCAACACTAGTTAGTAAAGGCTTTTTAGTCTATATTGATAATATAACAATCTATATAAAGATATTTAAAGCTCACTTGATGATCTTGTAAGAAGTATTACTTAGACTATAATAGGAAAGCCTTTTCTTAAAGCTAAGCAAGTATATATTTATAACTGATCACATTCAAATTCTAGGCTTTGTTATTAATAAGAATAGCTTGAAGACCAACCTGGAGAAAATCATTATCATTGCTAAGTTTCCTTAACCTACTGACTGGATAATAACTAGAGTTTTTTTGAGCTTGGTTATATATTATTGATAGTTTATCTGAGGCTTCACAGAGATTGCTACTCTTCTTAACTAATTATTATATAAGGACCTTTAGTTCAGCTAATATAATGAGCAGTAATAGGCTTTCAATACAATCAAGTTTACACTTTATTTAGAGCCAGTTCTAGTATAACCTATCTAGAGCAAGATATTTTTCCTATATACAGATATATACTCTATAGGACTTGGTATAATCTTATTTTAAGATAATAACTAAGGATAGAAAAGAGTTATCTTCTATCAAAGTTGAGCAACCTTGTAAAGAGATTCTTCTAGAACTATCTGTGAGGAAGTATCTAATAATACTAATCTATATTAGACTTGGAAATCTTCAAGTATGTCACAAGGTTTCTAAGATATCAAAAGTACTTTGTTTCTTATAAGATTATTAATTGTGAATTTCAAACTTATAGTCTTTAGTGCTCTTGATGTTATGATAGACTAAAATATATTAATAGTGAAGTGCTTTGGTATTAAGCAAGTACAGAAATATATTTCAAGGGTCTTAGCAGTTTATGTAGTAGCATCTTAAGAAGGGTATTGTCTATATAAGTGTTAACTAGCAAGAATAAATATGATTGATTGAATAAAATATATATCTATTAGAATCTCGAAACTATCTCAATTGCTCACTTCTTAAGTAAGACTTTAGTATCCCTCAAGTTATCTGTTATAAGCTTCCTTAGCTTTTTATAGTCCAAATTTTATTGATAATTGCAAGAGAGATATTTATATAAATTGGAGAGAGTGCTATATATGTAGCTGCTCAAAACTTCCAGTACAAATTAATTAGTTAAAATTTAATAAAATACTATATTAGATTATAATATAATTAGGTAGCAGAATAATATAGCAGATCAAAATACTATTTTAGGTTATAATGTTATCATAGATCTCAATAATACTAAGGGTCTTAATAATACTAAAGGTCTTAATAATACTAAGGTTATATATGACTATAATTTTACATAGTCAAAATTAGTGTCATCATAAAATATTCCATCACATCTCCTTTCTTTCTCTAAGTTAGACTTTAAGATATAGTTCTAACTTAGAGAAATCTCTCTATAATTATTTTACCTCCTCCTCTAGCTTTTTTATATTATCTTGTATAAGTTGATGTAATTGGAATGTACTATACTAGAAATAGTTCAAAGCACTAGGCTTGTGCTTGAATAGTTGATAGATTTGTTCAGCTATTCTTGAAGTATAGGCAGAGATTGCTCTTTTAAGAGCTTGTTGGCAGATTTCCCTATCCTTCTGATTCTAAATATATTCAACTTCTTTTTCCATAGTTGTATAATTCAATAGTATTCCTTTCATTCACTGATTCATGCCAAGTGTTATCTTCTTTGGATATTGTATTTAATTGTTTGAGTCTTCTATAAGGTTGATCCTTCTATCTCATTAAGGTTTTCCAGTAGTTCTATATGTTAGTATACCTCAATCAGACTGACTTAGACTTCATAGAAGTTGTTTCAGTAAGGTATGGTATTTCTTGAGGTGGTTTTGATAAATAGTATAGGGTAAGATTGTTTCTATTATTTTTTATAACTGATATATTGTTTCTTTTATACTCGTGACATAGTATAGTCTTTCTCATTTTGAGTCTAATTTTGCTGACCATGATAACTCTACTATATTCCAATATAGTAAGACTTAATTACTAATCTTCAACTTTTCATTCTCCTTGTATTTCTTGTTATAATTCTTTTTTTAGTAATCTTGTATAATAGTAATGAATTCCCTTACCATATTTTAGACATTGTATAATTTTCAAATTTTCTTTATTACATAGTATTCTATTTACTCTTCTTAGGAGGTATAGCTGAGTTCCAAGGTGGTCATCACTTAGTCTACCAACTGATGAGCTTTTCTTCTATAAATAAGCTTAAAAGAGGTAAACTTTGTTGTCTTTTATTTCATTGTTCATAGTGCAAATAAGGCAGAAGGTAGATATAGGTCCCAATCTCCTCCTTATGATTATACTACTTTAGCAATCATATTCTTGATGGTTTGATTTATCTATTCAGTGAGTCCATTTCCTTAAGGATGGTAGGCAGTAGTCTTTATCTGGCAGATCTCAAAGTGTTATATCAATATCTGTATGAATTCATTAATGAATTTAGTCTCTTAATCAGAGGTTATTTCATAAAGTATTCTATAGTGGCAGATAATATCTTTATAAATAAAGAATATAATGTTAAGAACATCTGCAAGAGACAAGGCTCTTGCTTCAGAGTACTTGGTCAGGTAATTCACTGTTACTATAATGTATTAGTTTTCTCTAAGTATTCTTGGTAGCAGTCTAATGATATCTATTCCAACATGTTTGAAGAGTCCTCTAGGTACAATCAGTTATAAGACTTTAACTTCCTTTCCTTGATACCTCTTCTGGTAAGTGTTACATCTCCTGATATATTCTTTAATATCTTTGTATATGTTCTTCCAATAATATTTTTCTAATAATTGCTGATATGTATTATCTATATCTATGTGTCCTGCAAGCTGATAATTATAGAAGACCTGAAGTATCTGCTTTTTGTATCTAGGGACTACAAGTTATATCTGTTCTCTATATCATTGGTAAAGTATATTGTCCTTGATAAAATAGTTAAGTGCCATTGTCCATATAAGCTATTGATCATTTTCATTTATTATCCTAGTAAAGGTTAGTTTACTGAGGTAATCTAAATATTCATTATAGAGTTTAGTGTGTTAAAGTTTTGATCTTTGAATGTGTTTTTTTGGGGGGGGTAAAAGAGCACAATGGCTCATAAAGCCAAATATGCATGTATTTATTAATGCTAATATATGATTGGTCGATACAGACAAAGTTCGTCTAAGCCACGATCAAGTAATATACCATCGATCATCAATGAGAGAGAGAGATATAATAAGCTAATAATTTCAACACTCCCCCTGCTTGACATATCTCAATAAAAAAAATAAAATGTTCAACTGTACATCATGAATGGCATCCATGAAGTATATTTACTGCAAAAAACTATATGTAAAATACTACTTGAGTGATAAGAATGACATGATAAAGGAAATAAAAGTTTTTGAAAGAGAAAGGTTAGTTACGTAAGCCCATTTTTGTAATCAACATTTCAAGTCTGGGTTGCGCAAGTGGCTTGGTTAATGCATTAGTGATCATTTCATCTGTTGCTATATAAACAATATCTATCACCTTTGATTCAACTTTCTCTCGAATAAAGTGGTACTAAATGTCAATATGCTTTGATCGAGCATGATTAATTGGGTTTTTAGCAAGGGCAATTGCTGATTGGTTGTCTTCAAATAAGGTTGTTACACAATTTAGTAAATATCCTAGCTCATCCAATAGGGTGCATAGCCAAATGGCTTCTTTTGTCATATGTGCTAATATTATATATTCTGCTTTAGTTGATGATAGGGCAACGGTTAGTTGGCGCTTGCTTGACCAGCTGATGGCTCCCCCTGATAGGTTGAAAATATAGCTTGTGGTTAATCATCGTATATTAATGTCTCCTCCCCAGTTGGCATCACTGAAACCGATCAGCTTTAGATCCTAATCACATCCAAGGAACAGCTTATAATTAGCTATTCCTTTAATATATCTTAATAATCGTTTGAGGGCATGGTGATGTTCTTGCATTAGATTAGCTGAAAATTGACTGATGATGCTAACAGCAGCAGCTAGATCAGGTCTTGTCCCAATCATCAGATACATTATACTACCGATCATTTGTCTGAATAGATTTTAGTCTGTGGATTTTCCCCCTTCAGCTTTGAGTTGAATAGATAGATCAAGGGGTGTACTGATTAGCTTGGTATCCATCATGTTAAACCTTGTAATGATTTGATTGGCAAAGTGACTTTGATCAATTGTGATTGTATATGTTTTTCAATTGCACATGACTTAAATACCCAGAAAATGTTTAATTTTACCACAGTCCATCATATCAAATGTGTTGCTAAGCTCCACCTTGAATTTGTTCATCATTTCTATAGAATCAGCCAGAATTAGTAGATCGTCAACATATATGGCAATAATTATCAGTGATTGATCATCTTGTCTTCTTCTTAGATAAATACTGTGATCTGATTGTAGTCTTATAAAATTTGATTGACTGAGGTAGTTGTCAATCTTCTGATTCCACATATAAGGTGATTGTTTTAGTCCATACAATGATCGATTGAGCTTATATATAGCTCTCAGTGACAGCTCCAATTGGTCAATTCCTTCAAGTACTATCATATAGATCTCCTCATCAAGATTACCGTTCAGGAACACAGTTTTTACATCTATTTGGTAAATTTCTAAGTTTAGGGTTACACTGATCGATAAAAGTACCCTAATCAATGTGAATTTTGCCACAGGAGTAAATGTTTCATCATAATCAATTCCTTGCTGTTGTGAATATCCCTTGGCAACTAATCTCGCCTTGTACCTGGCAACCGATCCATCAGTGTTGAGCTTCTTTTTAAATACCCATCTATATCCAATTGGCTTGCATCCCACAGGCACCTTAGGTATAATCATCCACGTATCATTATTCTTAAGTGATTTAAGCTCTTGATTGATCACTTTCTACCAAAGCCTTGCATCAGGCAGTGAAATTGCTTCCTTGTAGATCATTGGGTCATCGGTCGATTCAATTAAATTAGCTTCTAGCATGCAATCTTGCCAAATTTGTAGGGCTTCAGTATCTATCAATTGTTCGATTGGCTCCCAGGTATTGTCATTATCATCATCATAGCCTAGCCATTTTACCAAATATTGCCTTTTTTCATCAATCTTGCATTCTCTAATGATTGCTTCAATAACATATTCTTGATCTTCTGAGTTGATGATTGTTAGGGATTTTAATATAATAGATTCATCAAATATGATGTCGTGGCTGATCTCTATCTTTCTATTGGTTAGATCCCAGAGCCTGTATGCCTTCTTTTCATCATGATAGCCAATCATTTTAAGCTTTTTGGATTAGGGCGCCAGTTTTGACCTTTTTCTTTTGCAAATATGCATATATGCGTCAGCCCATATGACATATAAGTTACTGATATTAGGCTTGTGACCATGCCATAATTCAAACAGTGAAGCACTCTCCTTATTGGCTCACATTGGCAATCAGTTGCATAAATATGTAGCACTTGCAGCAAGTTCAGCCCAAAGTTCATCAGATATGTCAGTAGTGATCTTAATGGCCCAGATCGACTCCATCAATGTCTAGTTATATTATTCAGTGACACTGTTTTGTTGTGGCATATCTGGCATTATCATTTCATGATGAATTCTATTTTTGATTAAAAATTCATGCATCTCGGTATTTACATACTCTCCTCCTTCATCAGACTGAAGAATCTTCAGTTTTCGGCCTGATTGTGTTTTGGTGAATGCCTTGAATACCCAGAATCGATTGAATGTATCACTTTTATTGTCAATAAAATATGTTGTGATGTAGTGAGTGGTGTCATTGATAAATGTTAATATATATTTCACTCTATTGACTGATGGCATAGGTATCGGCCTGCATAGATCTAAGTGCACCCTTCCAATAGGCTTTATCGATTGATTTTTCATATGTCTAAAAGGCTTGCAGTATAACTTCGCATGTTCACATCTAGTGCATATTTCAATTTGTGCAGTCAGCAACCACACATCTCCGAGCCCTGTGACAAATTTGTTAATTGATTGCAGAGTATTTTGGCTCAGATAGCCCAGCCAGTGATGCCATAGTGTATAGTCATCAATCTTGGAATTGGTGATGTTTGCTTCTAGCTCTAGTGATGTCGATAAATGAAATAGGTTGCCATTGGCTTGTCCGATTTTGATTTCCTCATGATCTGCACTGATTTTAACTACTGATCCATCGCTTTTGAAAGTTATGTCATTTCCATCATATATCAATACCTGCACAGATATTAAATTTCTAGTGATTTCTGGTACATATAAAACGTCTTGTAATTTCAGCTCGTCGTTGAGCTCAATCGTCCCAATGTGCATGGCGCATAGCTTCTTATTCCCTGCACACGTAACCAAGCTGTCGTGCTCAGCCACTATCTCGAAAATCTCCTATTAGTTGAACATATATTGCATGGCACCTGAATCAATGATGGCACTAATCACTAGATTTGCTTTGGCTCTCAGTTTAGCCTTTTCTTTTTCTGTTTTTACTCAATCATTAAATTTGTTGCATTGGAATATTCTATGTTCTCTCTCACAGACATAACATTTCTGAGGATATCTCCGAAAATTCCCACCTCGATGGGCTCCATGATCACCACCTCGATCGCCTCTGTCATTATGATAACCTCCTTGATTGTTTCCATTATCGTTATTATAGCCTCAGCCTCATCCGGTGCTTCTGCCTCGGTTGCCGTGACCGCCGCCTCAGTAGCTGCCTTGGTAGCTGCCTCGATCTGTCATGTGGGCTTCGTTATACTTCTGCTTACTATTCAGGTCGAACCTGATGCATGCAAGTTGTAAAGCCTCCAGCATTGTTAGTATATTCTCCTGCATAAGTATTAATTCCCAGTATCTGGGGCTTAGACCCCAGAGATATTGCGGTATAGCTTCTGTATCAGTTATGTCTTCGATTTGTACCATAATTTGGTTGAATGCGTCATTATAATCTTTAATCGATCTCTTTTGCTTCATCAGCACAAGCTTATCGCACATTTGTAATAATTGTTCCATTGGTGCATATTTTTGTGTCATAGTCTCTTTAAGCTCATTCTATGAATTAAATTCTCCCGATGTATTCATGTATCTCTATAGCCACATTCTAGTGTTGTCTGTAATTTTACTGATTGCTGCATTGACTTCCTCCTTTTGTACTGATAGATTGGCACTGGTAATAAATTGCTCTACAGCATCAAAGTAATCAAACAGTCTAGGTGCACCTCCTGACCTATCAAATTTGTTGATCGATCTTAGGTACTCCTTTGCTAGATCGTTAAGCTTTGTTGATATTGTTAGTGATAGTGATTGTGTTTGTATTTGTGGCATGTTACCTTCTGTAGCTGCATTCTGATTGGTTGGTGTACTAGGTGATATGTTTGTTTTATCGATTTTTGCCATCAATTCGCCCAATAGGGTTGCTAGCATATCTAATTTATCTTCCTGATTTCTGATCATTGTAGCTATCTGTTTCTGTTGATCGAGGCTAAATCCTATATTGCTCTGATGATTGCCATCCAATCCTTTATCATCATCAAGGGGTTGATATCTGTTGTCTGTTTTTGATTTAGATCACAATCTTGTCAATCTTGTTGCTGACAATGATGTATATTGTGACGGAACATTTTGTGACAACATACAATTTGATCATGTGAGATCAAGTCATGTGACTCTCAATGTTGTTGAGACCTTCAACGTTGTTGAGATCCGCAATCATGCTATAACCTAAAATAGTATTTCGATCTGATATATTATTTCGTCGCCCAATTACGTTATAACCTGATATATCATTTATTATATCTTAGCCAATCAATTTGTACCTTATATTTAGCCGAGCCAATCAGAAATTCAAGTAGTAACCTGGGTAGCTGCCCGTATAGCACCTTGTAATTTCTTATAAATACCCCGCTCGCAATTATCAATAAAATTCGGACTGCAACAAGCTAGGGAAGCTTACAACAGACAACCCAAGGGATACTGAAGCCTTACTCAAGGAGTAAGCAATTGATATAGTTTCAAGATTCTAACAGATACACTTTATTCGATTGATCACACTAAATTTTTACTAGTTAACACCTACAACGACACCCTTCTTAAGACGCTACCGCATAAACCGCTAAGACCCCTAAAACGTATTTTCTGCACTTCCTCGATTCCGAGTATTTCGCCGTTAATATATTTTAGTCCGTCACAATTGGTGCCGACTGGCAGGAAATCATCGGATCATCGATCAGATTTCAGTCATCTATATTGCTTGACAAGAACAGCCGAAAACAAGTACAGCCGCCACACCCTCGACGAA
>RBNK01002674.1:0-10306 GCA_003990785.1 Endogone sp. FLAS-F59071 | reverse complement strand
GGGGGGGGGTTAGATATCAAGTAAAGGAACGTGTAATCGTTGGTTGGATTTGAAGGTAGATGCGACCAATAAGTTCATAATTTAACTTACTTGACTCTTTGTGAAATATCCAAAATTGATCGGATGCACAATCTTCACAGGCACGTCCACCCTACAACAACCAAAAAAAAAAGAGGCAAAACACCTTAGTTCTCTATACCTTCAGCTCAATATTAACCAATTAACCACAGTCTCCCTTTCGCCATCACCTACCCGCATTGATTGAAATGACACCATGCAACCTCCCTTTCCACCTTCTCCGGTTGAAGCGCCTGTCTCGCCTCCTTGAGATACCTCCACAACCTTCCCTCCTCTCCTTCCTCCGTCCTCAGCCTCTCGGCCCCTTCTCGATCTACCATAATTAGCGAATAAAATCCATCCTCATCCTCTCCTTCTACAGCACCACGAAACGGTACGTATGCCTCTGCCGGGCTGGCTTCCTTCCTTGTCAACCTGAGCGCGTCGCGCCCGTGCCAGAACTGGGCCTCCTTGCTCGCTGGCCCTGCTCCACCCCCACCACGGGGGTCGGACTTGCCGTTCCAATAAAACACGGGCCTCAGCCACTTGCGGCAGGTCTCCTCACCAAACCGCTCTCGGGCCCAGCGTGTGCGTACCACGAGCGCATAGACAGGGTGGGTGTTTGGGCCGCGGTGCCACACTAGGGGTGAGCGCGGGTCGCGAGCAGTAGAGTCAAAATCGCAGAGGCGCGGGAGAGAGGCGGTGAGATCGCGGAGACGGTCGGCGACGGAGGAGGTAGGAGTGATGAAGGCAAAGGAGAGACGTGAGGTGGGCGGAAGCGGAGTGTCAGGCGGGGGAGGAGTAATTTTGAGAAAGATGGAGGGGGCAGGGTGAGATGGGTGGGCGATTTGGTGACTGTAAGCACGGAGGATGGAGTCGAGAGAGGATTTGCGGTTCGTGTGACGGAGAAAAGTGATGGGGATGGGAGGGGGAACGTGTGAGGGTGCAATGGCAGAGGAGAGGGGGGTTTGACGACGTCGAAGCTTGAAGATGAGGGAGTCTGTCTGGATTTTCGGCCAGATCTTGAAAGGCTCGAATTGGTAAAATTCCTCGAGGTGGCAGTTATCCCAAATCCACGACCTATGAAAGCATGGGATTTTTTTTCTTTTTTTTTTAATACCAAAGTAACTATCCTCAAAACTGCACTGACGGCCTTGAAATCATCCAACTTTATCATTCAAAACTTACCTCAACCCTTCCGCAAACTCTAACACGATCCACTGGCTCGGTGTCACGAGGCACACCTTCCCCCACTCTTCTTCGACCCTTTGCAAGCACACCCACAAAAAGTACATGTACGCCTGTGTACCCCTTCCCCCTAGCACCCTCTCATCGCACACCTGAGGGTCCGGCCTCGCGACGAAACCCGTCTTGCGGATCATGTACGGTGGGTTAGTGACCACGTAGCGGAACTTCATACGGGAGGGATCGCGCAGCAAGGCGAGATGGGCGCGCTCCCACTCCATCTCTGGACCAGGGAGCGGGAGGGCGAGGAGGAGGGTGTCGTTGCGGAAGAGGCGAAGGCGTGGGAGTTTTAGTGTCGGCGGGGAGGGGTGAAGCTCGAGGAGCCGCCGGTAGAGCGGAAGAAGATGTACGACGAAGTTGATACGGCCGAGGCGGAGGGCGTGGGCATCAATCTCGACGCCCCACAAAGAAGTACAGAGTGAGCGTAGGAGAAGTGAGAGAGCCTGTGGAGAGGACCAGATTAGGGGCTGAGAACAGGCTAGGGAGGTAACGCGGGTAACATACTCGCAGAGGAAAGAGCCGATACCCATGCAGGGATCGAGAGCCGTGGGGACAAGGTCCGACACCGGAGGATCGGCAGGGTGGTGGAGGTGGGCGAGCAAGGGATCGAGGAGGGTGGCGGAGTCAAGGCAGCGGTCCCACATGAAACGAACGACAGTACTCGGGGTATAAAATTGGCCATGGTCCTTCTGGTGGCGCTGTGCGGCGACCTCGAGAAGATGCTCGGTGTAAAAGGTGGAGAGAATGGTCTCCGCGGAGGTTAGGGTGTTGAAGCGGAGGGAAGAGGAGTGAAGAAGATGGCGGAGAAGGAGAGGAAGAGATGATGAGGTAGGGATTGTGTGGTGGATGGCGTGGTAGTGCCACATATAAGGGTCCGTTTTGCCAGAGAGAAGAAAGTTGTCGGCGTCATCTAAACATGATAAAAAGTCGCGGATGAGCTTTTTGGCCATGGCTGGTTGTCCAAGCGATGACGGAGCCGTGACGACGTCGCCAAGCATGTCGGTTACCAGCACCTCAAAGAACATCTGGTAGACACTCATGAATGCCGTCGTCAAGGCGTAAAAGTCAATGACGTGGTGAAATGTTTGTTCGTGCGAAGGAATATTGATATACTGCCTTGTGAACAGCGCTCGAAGGTGGGACGGTGAATGAATGGGCTGATTGGTGTCTGCTGTAGACGATACAGCGGTGGAAGACGAAATCACAGAGTTTTGGAGGAGAAGACGGTTGATTTCGGGCAAGGCTGGTAAAGAGTTTTCTACAGAGAGTAGGTGTTTTGCAAATATATGTTAACAAAAAGAGATGACACAATTGTCCTTTGTAGCACCAAGGGAAAATTCAGAGCAATCCGATGACAAACCGTCATCCATCTGCTGCAGCCTCTCCAACACGTCCTTTTTGGCCTCGCCTAACACCACGGCCAAATGTTCCACCACCTTGCGTGTCTGCGTCTCGGTCAGCTGCCCGAGCTCCTGGGCAGGCAGCGCCAGGGCCGGAGAAGCTATAGGAGTGGTAAAGTGTTGAGTGGGCGGCGATGGGTACGCTGTTCTCGCCTTGGCAACGACGGAAGAAGCCGTGCGCGCCGCAGGCCTGAAAGTAGCAGTAGCAGAGGCAACATCATTAGGCGTACTGACGTTGTTGCCGGTGGGCGTCACGGCCACCCAGGTGAATTGGCGGTTTCGGGCGGCGGGTACAGGGGCAGGGGCAGGGGCAGGGGTAGGGGAAGGGGCAGGAACAGGAGGAGTAGGCAGACGCGCGGAGGCCGCGTCGAGGAACCAGGCCACTCCGGGCCCGGGAGAGAGGGGCGGATCGACGTTAACATGACTGTCGTTCAGAACGACGTCAAGCCACTTGCGCTTGCGGACGGGAGGGTCCAAGGGCGAGGGTGGAGGGTCAGAATAGCCGCCCGAACTAGTGGTGCTAGTAGAAGGGGTGAGAATAGGGAGGACAGGAGCGTGGGTTTGGAGAAGCTGGATGGCGGCGGCCTCTAGGAGGAGGTCTAGAGGACGGAGGGGGTTGGGATCGGCCATAGAGGGTTGGGGTTGGGGAGGGGAGGCGGTAGTCGGGTCCAGGCTCTCTGGGGGACAAGAACCGTTCTGCTCCTTCAGGGTCCAAAAGAGGAAATTGGCATGGAGGCCACGTTCAACACCTCGGATCGCGGCAGATAAATAGCGACCACCACGTGACGCGACGACGAGCCTTGCGACTTTTGCGTCCGTTCCACAGACCACAGGCTTCCTTCACATATTATTAATGGGGGAGGCCCATAACCTTAAAGCCCAAAAGTACAGGTTTACAACAAAGCGCGTATTGGGGGAGCCTATCTTCCGCCATCGCATGGCACGTGCCCCCTCGTTCAAACTTTGCTTGTCTCTCTCCTTCCCGGATCCAAAACTTCCACACACAGCCTCCTCCGTCGCCGCAAGCAGCCTGGGCTCGTGAAACATGTTCTGGAGAAGAGAGTTTGGACTCTTAATCGTAAAATTGTGGCTTGCCTCGTCCTCGCAGTCTTCTTCCAATCACCGCCTACATGACGTCATCATGCACCCTGCTTTATGGCCCCGACGATCCCTAGATTGCGGTGCACCGAGATTTTTTAAGTTGTGTTCCGCGCATGACAAGCCTGTTATACACTCACAGACATGACCTTTTTTTTTTTTTTTTTACAAAAGTAAATAATTAATAATTTATAAATATAATTATTGCATATTATTAGGGATTAGTTAACATCATGTTACGTTCCCGAGTCAAATTGTATAAATTCGGGAAAGTGGTCACCCTTTCGGGAACCAATGAAAAAATTATATAGCAGGGAACGCGTTTTTGGCTTATCTCCATGCTACGACCTTGTGTCCAACTTATAAGCAGGCAAACGTAACATGCTATTAGACAAAGGAGATTGGTTTCCTTCATGACTAGCATCCATACTTGTAGGCTATTCTAAGCTGTTTATTATTTTGCAATACTGTTCTAAGACTGTTTGCACATTGTATATGTTCTAGAACTGTTTGTATACTGTTTATATATTATTCTAACAAGTTTGTAAAAAAAAAAAACAATTTATAGTCTATAACTAGCATCTATACTTATAGCTATTTTATTCATAGCTCTTAGTAAATACTATTTGCAAACTATTAAATCATTTTTAAAGATAGATTAATTTTTTTATCAAGATATTATATGGTATTTGAATATCTTATAATAGTATAACTGATATAAATATTAATTAATCTATATAAGTAATTATTTATAAAAATTTTCTTTCTTTCTTCTTTTTTTTTTTTTTAATTAAAATAGCTATAAATAAATAAAAATTAATCTATCTTTAAAAATAATTACTTACATATTAAACTTATTAATTTAATAAATTCTTCTATCTATTACTTTACTTATTTAATAGAATTATTTAGTAAATCTAATAGATAAGTAAATTAATAGATAAGAATATCTACTAGATAATAAATACTCTCTATACTCTAACTTATTATAAATATCTTTAATATAATCTTATAATTTATATTTTAGTATATTAATTTATTTAATAATTGAAGTATAATTTTTATATTTCAGATATAATATATTAATTTTATATTTTAGATATAATTTATAATTATATATATATATAGTTCTAGAATATATAAATAATATATAAACAACTCTAAAACAGTATTGCAAAATAATAAACAGCCTAGAACAGTTTATAAACAGCTTGTAAGTATAGATACTAGTCATAAATTATAAACTAAAAATATTTTTCTAATACATCAGAAAAATGTTTAATTAATCTATAAACTATTTTACTAAAAGCTGTAAACTATTTTACTAAGAGCTACAAACAAAATAGCCATGAACACAGATGCTAGTCATAAACTATAAACTATTATTGGTGAACAGCCACAAACAGCTATGAACTACCCTAGAACTCTGCTAGAACAATATCATGAACTACAAACTGGCTAGAATAGTCTGTGAACAGCCTGTGAACAGCCTGTGAACAGCCTACAAGCACAGATGCTAGTCATAGACTACAAACTGAAAATAGTTTCCTAATGTAATCTATACTATTATATAACTAATTAATATATTTTTACTTTTATTTACAAGCTTTATTAAGTATATTTAATATAGTAACTTTAATATAGAAACTCTTAGATATAGCTTTATATATTTTATAATAACTAGTCTTTCTTATATAATAATTTTTTATTCTATATTAGTTTTTTTAATCTTTTTTTTTATATTAATATACTAAGTATAGTATTCAGCTAGATATAGTAATTAATAATAAACTATTAATTAAGTAAATATTCAATTAATTTTTTTTTTTTAAAAAAAAAGATAAAGCTTAAAGTTAGTAATAACAAAGATATACTATAAAGTAAACTTATAAGTTTTTAAGATTTCAGAAGAAAAAGAAGTCTAAGCTAATCTTTATATTAGGAAATATTTTTAGTTTATAGTCTCTAACTAGAGCTTGTGCTTATATTCTATTCTGCAGTAGTTTGTTCTTTTGCTATACTATTCTAATACAGTTCTGGAGTAGTCTATAGTATAGTTTATCAAAAACAGTTTGTAGTCTATGACTAGTATCTATCCTTATGGCTGTTTTTGTTTATAGATTTTAGTAATACTATTCATGAACTATTTAACATTTTCCTAATGTATATAAGAAGCTGAGTAACTTGGCATACTTGAAAGCAACTAGAACATAAAATAAACTTGGGTTTTGTGGCACGGCAGATGGATCTCGACTGATGCAATGTGACTTTACGAAATAAATAAATAAGTCCCCAACTCGAACTCTGTCGATAGCATGCGGCGTGTTGGTCAATACTGTTTTCTTTTATGTGTAGGACTGTAGCACTTCGTAACAATCAGATGTCTAATGCTTTGTCCAGGATGGCAATGGCATTGGTAAGCTCGATGCCCGTATTCATAATGTGTCATCCATTTGCTTTATTGGTTTTTTTTTTTTTTTTTTTTTTTTTTTTTTACACATCCAAGCGATGACCCCCTCGTAAAAAAACTGGAATAAGTTCGCGAACTGATTTCATAAAGTTGAAAGAGAGATTAGGAGGAGTACAAGAAATATGGAAACGACTCTGATCTAATGGGTTATTGCTCTTTATCCCGGATTGCGAATGCCTGGAGCGACGAGAGTCATACAGTGAAGCGATCAAGCTGTCGTTACCCTTTCTTTTTACTCTTCCCTCGCTCTCGAATTTCGCCCAGATCCTTCCAAAAAAAATGTTTAGCAAACATAAAACATAAGCAGGATGACAAAGACACTCATGGATGTCATGGATGTCAAACTCTGACAGGAAACAGTGCGGACTAAATGCTAAATGGGGATGTTCCCCGAATTTTCTAATAAAAAAAAGGGGGGGGGGGGAAACACTCCATGATAACAATAATTGTACCCACAATGATATAAGCAAAACTAATGATATAACAGGTCCAACCAATTGAGAGTCCCTCGTGACCAACTGGTAAACACACAGCCGAACCTTGACATTTTTCCTGGCAGTCCACCTGATACAAGATCGGGTTACCCACACCTTCCACATCTTCTTTTTGTATACCTACAACAGGATTATTCCAATTGTCTGATGATAAATTTGTAATCGCAAGTACCTGAAATTTTCATTAAAAAAATTCGGAATCAGATAAACAAGCTAGTCTGGGCGAATCAATAATATTTGGCGACTGTACCACTGGTAAAGTAATCACAATTCGCAATTCGAAAACTACAGCCAACCTTATAACCGACGTAAGTCTGTATCACCTCCAGGATTCCATAGAAACCGGCACCGCCGACGATCGTCCGAATGCCAAATTCGATCTCGCCAATATGCCCTATTGCGTGTTAGTCTCAACCTGGACTTGACATATATGCACCAATGTTGATGGGGCCTGAAGAGCGAAGGCGCCAATTAATTTACTGGGAACCATTGTTGCGGGCGGAGGTGACGAACATGTAGCCATACTTTCCGATGGCCTCATAGTAGTCGGAGGTCGGGTGACCGGTAGTATGCCTGCTCGACCTGGTTCCAGGCACCTCATTACACCTGGCCCTCATGTGGGCTTACTGCGAACGGGTATGCGCCCGGATCGGCTATTATAAGCGTGCCAGTATAGTTCGGACTCAGACCGTAATATGCTATTTCCATAAATATGAATACAACCATATTCACTACCTCAATGTCCCGATTGGGACCCGATCACAACGAACAAAAGTTTACATTCGAGAGCTCGTGGCGAGACGCCGAGGTGTGTACGTTTTGGTTGCTTCTCGATTGGGTATAAAAATCATCTTAGAAGATTTTATCACTTGGTTTCCACCACAATGATTTGACAGTTTTACAAAGATAAGATACAAAGATAGGAATGCAATTACAGTGATATAGACTGTGTTTTTCTTTGCACATTTCTACCAAATAACTATTTTATTTATAGTAAAATATGTAGGAGGATGTCGGGAAGGATAATGTTGGGGCCACCTTTGGCCTTCATGGGTCCTGAGAAAAGTGGCGTAACAACAGCATGTTCCTGGATTAATTGCTTTTGATCCATTTTTGAATTTCATATTCTTTTGCTCGCTTGTTATTTATACTTTCCAGTAATACCAACTTAGCCTTTCCTTGCTGCGCAAATTGACTAATTGTATGCGTTGAAATAAACAGCGCATTGAAATAAACAGCAAAACACCAATATTGACGACTCTCTGTAGCGTCGAACGATGGCGACTCGCCTCACTAGGCATGACTGCAAAGACCGTAAGACTCTACAGGTCAAATGTTGACAATAGGTTTGAACAATGTGGTCTCAAATCCGACAATTTGTCAATTTGTGGCGAGCTGCGCCTTTATATCGAAGCGCGAGATGCATAAATTATTGATTCTCAAGTTTTTTTTTCTGTTGAAAGACTGGGAAAGGTTTATCCAGCGTGTGATTTCTCCGTTGGTATGTCTCCGCATTTTCATATCCATGTCGGAACGACTTGCAAAAATGGCAATTAATCTTTACTATTTTTCTAGAAGAATGATTCTCGGATATTTGCTTGATACGTATGGGTGATTATTTTTAGATATTTATTTTAATCACGAAAAAAAAAAAAAAAGGAAGTAGAAAATATATCAGCTGGTCAGTGCATTGCAGCCCACCCCACCTTATATACCAGTTATGTTATGAGGGATCTAGATATCCTATGATACCCGATAAAAAATAATCACTCGTATCTTGAAGGTGGCTATTGATAGCAAGATTTGAGAGGCGCAGCAGTCCGGATCTCGCGTCAAACCTGTTCAAAGTTATCGTGGACACCTATGCATGTTTCCGTTAGTATAAAAACCTTTTTTTTTTTTTTTCCTTTTTTTTGGGTCATGTATGTAAATGGTTTTAACGAACGCTTCTTTTCATTTTCCTACTTACTAATTAGCTAATTATAAGTTTTATGATTCAATTTATAGTGGACAGGTATGTGTTTCCATTATATTGGATGTGTTGGGCGCGTTGGGCACGTTGGGCACGTTGTGCGCATTACACTCTGAGTCTGTAAGCACGTTAGATTTATTGGACGCATTGGGACATGCATTAAATGTGTTAGACGCTTTATGTATGTCGTATATAAAATCGACCTTCACGTTTTGTTCCTGCTAACAGTGAACTTTGTATTATACGTATGCTCAAGTTTTTGTAGACTAGTATGTGTGTGGACAGGTATATGTATTTTAAATGGCATATTGTGCGCTTCGAGTGTCATTATGTAAATAAAGTCTGTTCGTCGGGTCAATGGCTCTGATGGTTGTTAATGCTACCTTAGTACGAAAGTTTCTTTTCTCTCTCTCTCTCTCTCTCTCTCTCTCTCTCTATCTTTTTGTACGTCTTTTGTTATATTATATTATTATTATTATTATTATTATTATTATTTGAAGTGGGTACATAGGTTTTTTATTTTTTTTTTAATTTTTTTTTTTAAATTTTATGAGCTCTTGGTACAAAAAAGTTGAATAAGTATAAAATATTATTGAGCTTTTAATAAAGTTTGAATTTTGAACCAAAATATAGTATATAACAATCTTCAACCCTTTTCACCTGAAATGCAGGCATTTGTCATTCAAATTAACTCTTTGACGAGATTTCAGTAATTTAAATAGTTTATTTTATTTTATTTTATTTTATTTTATTGGCAATTTGGCAATTTTGGCAATCATGTAAAGTCTCCAAAGTAGGGGAAAAAAAATCTTTACTGTGCTGAAATGAGGCCAATAATATTCCGCACCACTCACCTGCCGCTCACGCCTTGACGAATAAGAAAGTACCAGATTGCGAAATAAATCATGGGCCATTTGCAGTGTCGAATCAGTTCGTAAATGACCTCTTAAGTCACTTGCATGCCCAGGACCTCATTATTTACCCAAACACTCATTGTGATGAATAAGGAATTTCAAGTCCCGTTTATTACAAACACATCTCTTTATCCTTTTTTTTTTTAAAAAAAAAAAAAAAAAAAAAAAATCAAAAAATCAAAAAGTCCCCAAAACATAACCACACACAAACGAAATAAAGTGTAATACATGACATCAATCTACTCAATAATCTGCAAATCCCTCTTGCGGTCCTTGGCGTATACGTCCTTGTATGTGTCGTAGACGCGCTGCAGCTCGTCGATATATAGTTTTTGAGCTGCAAGGAGCTCTTCCTCGGTTGGATTCTCGTTCTTGGGAAGGTAGATAGGCTTGCCGACTGGGTAGGGTAGAAGGGAGAGATTGTAAGTGACCTGTATTAGGATTGTATTTTTTGGGCAATAGATTGATCGAGGGATGAAACTTACCAATAGTCACAATAGCGCGGCGATGAGGCAGGAGACCCAAGTCATCTGAGATTTTGCAGGTAGGAGCAGAAGAAAATTAGGCACCGTAGAGAGATGGAAATATATATATATATATCAGACTTCATAACTTTTTCGTCATTTCTTACACAACCCATCTCCCCCTCCCCCCCC
>RBNK01002673.1:0-10307 GCA_003990785.1 Endogone sp. FLAS-F59071 | reverse complement strand
AAAAAAAGAAGAGTGAAATTATTGTCAGGCCAATCTTTTTCATCCATCCACGTTTTATCCACGTCTCTTCCATGTCGCACTCCGTGCCAAATACGCAGTCGCTGATCGACCCTTTACTTTCCCGTTACCGTTCTCCCTTCCCTCATAGCCTTGTAATCACCGTTGTAGCGTAATCCAATCTTCATGATCTCAGTGAACACGTTCCAGTCAAGAAACTTGCAGAGCACAATCTTCATGACGACAGTAATGATGCCTTTTTGGTTGAGATGAGATATGTGTGTGTGTGTGTGAAAAGGAAAAGTTGACATTTGGTAGTATATCGAGACATATCTTGTATACATTTAAACACACAGACTCACGCACAATAACAAGAACAACAACAACATATATAAATAAATAAAATAAAATAATGAATGAATGAAAGAACTAAAATTACTCACCCTGATCAGCCACCACGACTTTCCCGGCATTCCTGGTGATAGTGTCGGCAACGACGGAAGGCGGAGACGACAGCTTTTGGGCGGCGTGCAGAGCCGACATCTTGCCAGCGTTGCTGTAGAAACTGGAGTTGATAGGCGAAGGGTGCTATAGATACGGCAAAGGGATAGCAAATGAAAATTGATTAATGCAACGCTTGTTTTTATACGAAGATAAGGAGGAAATGCTTTGACTACTCACGATGACCAAAACGTCGATGCCATCCTCGGCGGTCTCGGCGGCGAGGGAGGCGGCGAAAGTGGTGAGGAAGACCTTAGTAGCGGCTGTGTAGATGCAAGAAGTAAATGGTGATGTGAGACGTGATCCCCTGTCCCAGTGTCCCTATTCAACCATCAATTAATCTCACGTGAGACCCGAGTATGTACATGCGCCGACGGGGTGATCCTATTAACATGGATAAATCCCATCTCCCTCCCTTTATCTAGTTCTACTCATTAATACAACATCCTCAATTCACGGTGGGCCCTACGTACCATATAATGCACTCATCGGATTAGGAATAAACCCGGCGCTCGAAGACGTGAACGTGAACAATCCCTTCCTCCTGTCATTCTGCATCTCGCCCATGAAGTGATGAGTGATCATGACGGCCGAAGTCGTGTTGGTGTGGTAGTTTGCCATGCTCCTCTCGTACTTGATGTCGCTGAACATGCCCGTGCTGATGAACCCGGCGTTGTTGCACACGATGGATACCTTGATGTCCTTAGTGGCATCGACGATGTGCGATAGAAAGTCGGGTTTGGATAGGTCACATTCGACAAAGCGGAACTGGCGCTGCGGAAACTCGCTCGTGATCTCGGTGCTGAACTTCTCCATGACTGTGTCGGACAGGGCAACGACGATCACGTCTAGGCCTTGCGAAGCAAGCTTACGCGTGATGGCCGCACCAATACCAGAGGAGCCGCCGGTGACTAAGGCCCTATTGAAAATGTTGCGTTGGACGGTGTCAGAGGGAGCATACGCGTTGATGCGCATGGGTAAATGACGAAGAGCTGAATGGTTACCAAGTGGCATTGTATTTCTTCTTCAGGTCCTGCTCCGGGCAGCCATACGCCCCATAGGCTACCAAGGCGAGGTAGGGCACAAGTGACAGAACACCGAGCCAGAAGAAGAACGAATAAAATACGGACAGGATGGTCATATGGAATGTGAATGTACAGTGTCTGTCTGTCGGTCTACCTTCGCGAGGAGAGGACAAGAAACGTTTGCTGAGAAACGTGTCACAAAAACCCCAGAATCACATGATCGATTGCTTTTGAAAAGAGAGCAGAATAATTATTGCAATAGTACATGTAAAAGAGCAATGGGACGGAAATGGATAGAGAACATGAGGTGATAAATGTTTGTGGTGCTAGTGTTATGGCGAGAGAGTAGGAATGAAAATCAACATACAGTCAAGAACCGTTCGTGAGTACAATGTATAAAAAAGGAAAAGTGAAAATATGTCGCAGGAAAAAAAAGAAAAAAAAAGAAAAAAAAAAGTACAAGATTAAAAAGAAAACGCAAGATAAAAAGAGAACGCAAAGATAAAAAGAGAGAACGCAAAGAAGAAAATAGACGCATCTCGACATCATTTCCTTTTATGTTTATCCCGGAAAAGGGGAAAACGAGAAAAAAAAACAACTTGGATATCATTATATGGCACCTCTCCATCCAATCTAAAACCTTGCGCTGCCCATCCCCGAAGGCCCGTATCCTACGCTCCCCCTCACGCTCTCGTCCGCCTCGCTCTCGAATTCATCCTCCCCGTACCCCGCCTCCTCTGCTGCATGCATCCTCAACCCGCGCGTGTCCCCATCCTCGTCCCTTTTCAGCCCCATTTTGTATTGTCCCACAACGCCGACAACTCCCGCATTATGGGCCCTCCGCTGCTGGTGGTACGCGTCCTCCATGACGACGGGCGTCTCGGATGGAGTGGTGAAGGGATCTCGCTGCTGTGGGGTGGGTGAAGAGGTCAGGTGCCGCGGCAGTAGGTTCGTGGCGGAGGTGGCAGCCGGGTTGTTCGGGCGTGTCGAGCTCAGTGAAATAGGGTCGAGGTGAGCGGAGCCCGGGCCATGATGGCTCCCGGAGACCGAGGAGGCGCCCCCGTACGGGTACGCTGGCTGAGAGGAAGCCTCGTAGGGCACTGTTGCAGGTGGGAAGGCGATAGTATCGAGCGGGTTCAGAGTAAATCTCACATTTTTGTCGGCGAGCGGAGAAAGCGGGGGATGGCGAAGGGTAGATGTTGTAGTGGTATTGGGGGGAGTAGTGACAATGGTAGGGATACTATAGGGGGTGGAAGTGCGAGAATGAGCGAGATCGTCCTTCGTACCATAACTCTTTTCCTCGCCGATGTCATCACCATTGAACGAGCGCATCGCGATCTTGTGTTCCTGTTGCGGCAAGGGCCCGGGACCATCACAAAGTGAAACGCCAGGGTTGTGCGCATCCTGGTACCGGCGTCCCCACTGCTCCTCGCCCATGGCGATGGTCTTAGAACGGCGCTTCGTGGCATACGGGTTCATGCCCGTGGTCATGTCGCGGCTGAAGCGTTTGATGCTACCAAATGGTGTCGGGAAGAGCTCACCCGGGCCTGGCTCGATGGTGCCAGCAGGCGGCTGCTCTTCAGAGGGGACAGCGGCAAACATGGAGATGCGTGAGTCCATGACAGCCTTGCCCTCCTCGGCTTTAGAAGTCTGGAGTAGCAGGATGCCCGAGCAGATGACGAGGAAGCCCGCGATAACAGTCACAATATCCTGCACCGTAGAATTAAAACCTTGGAAGAGAACGGCGGAGGCGACGATGGTGAGAGAAGTGAAAATAACGTAGTAGATTGGTGTAACGAGTGAGGTGTTAAAGAGGTTGAGGGCCTTGTTCAGATAGTTGATCTCGGTGAGCAGCGTGACGACAACGAAGATCAAGAGAATGTAGAGGAATGGCCGGTTGAATTCGTTGGAGACAGTGATGGAGTACACGATGGCTGCGCCCAAGCCCTGGGTGCAGACGACGGAAAGTGAACCGATAAGCGAGCAAACGGTGATATAGACCAGCATGTTCGTCTTGCCGTAGCGGGGACCCATGTAGAAGATCAGGATGAGGGATAAAACAATGGCGAGGCTCATGTAGATCAGAAAGCCTGCAGATTGAAGCCAATATATATTTAGCGGTAGTGAAATATATCCCATCAACTGTATCATTCTATCCTTAGCCATCCACATTCATTAAAGCTTGGAGGCCTCTAACAGCAACTCACCATATGACAACGCCAGTTTCTCAAAAGCATCGATTCCAGTTTCGCTAGCTTTATTCTCCGGCGCGTGTAGAACAATAATCGTGGCGCCGATGATGCATTGCGCACACCCGACCTTGCCCTGGAAGTTTAGCCGCTCCTTTAAAAAAATGGATGAGAGGACGGCGCTATAATATGTAACGAATACATGGCGTTAGTAATGAGCGTAAATGGGCAGTGAATAAAACTCGAACCGTTCCTCCTCTCTCCCCACAGCCTTAAATTTCCCACATCTAATTTAAATTAGTACCCACCTCAGTACAACGCTTAACGCGCCCAGCGGCGTGACAAGAATAGCCTGGGTAAAAGCGTATGCGACAAAATTGCAAAGTTCGCCAATAATCACTGCAAAAGAAACCAATCATTTTTTTTAAAAAAAAAAAAAAAAAAAAATTAGCCATGAGTTCAAGCAATATTGTCGATGAACGACGAAAGGATGGAGTTATCAACAACCCACTTAATATCATGCCAGTCCACCACATGCCCGACTTCAGGTAATAATGCCCCTCGCCGGCAACGCCTAGGGAGTGGAAGAATCAAGATTGGATGGAGAAGAGGAAATGAGTTTCACGGATCGTCGAGGTAACGTCTAAAATATTTGTGCTATCGGTAATCTTAATAACATGTGGCTTTCTTTCCGCCACCAAAGCACTAGCAATTACAATCACAATGCGCTCGAAAACCCCTTTCTCTCATAATATCTGTACAATTCCATTCCTTCCCTTCGCTTCCTACCCGCCTCTTGTGGCGGTCAGCAACACAATGAGATAATAGAACACGTACGAACCAGTTTTTTTTGTCGAATCCATGAGACCTTTTTTCTTAAAGACAAAACTTGAGCCAATGAAAACGCCTTTGTGAATGGGTATGATGAGATGATAATGAAAATGACGATCGTTATTTCGTTTACTTGAAAAAAAAAAAAAAAACAAACATGATCTATAGTTGGTTTTCCGGTGCTGATTCCATATTGAATCGCGTTCAACTATTATCCATAATATGACTGTGATAGCCACTGGAATGTCGTCATTCAGCGAACGCATTCAATAGCTTTTGGTCAACGGATTGTAATCGATCGTGAATAAGTTCTTCATGTTTTCCTGGCGAGAATGGGCGGAGGTGTTGCCCGACAATGTGCTGTGGTCATTTCGGCTTACGGTCTAACTACATCCCGCTCCTTTTTGTTGAATTCAAAGAGTAGGGCATTCCTATCCACGCTAGTGACACTTGGGCTCGACTTTGCAAATGGGCAAGAAAGATTCATACCGCTTGCGATCGCCAGCGATATGCCGATGAGCTTGTACAACGTCTGGGCAGTCTCCGTTGGAGTTGCCGTTGAGACAGTTGAGGTTGGTGTGCTCATTGTGGAGTTTTGATGTGTATCTCTGGGTTTGGTGGAGATATTATTCTTGGCGTGTCACCGGTGGGCTAATTCACGTTTGGAACGTGAATGTAGAAGAAAGAAAGAGAGGGGTTGGATGTTATTTTTTTTTTGGCAACGTCTGTTTGGGCGAGGCTGAAGGGCCAAGGGGGATGGGGATGGCACCTAATCGGGTAAGAGTAAAAAATATGCAATCGTCCGAAATAACAAAACAGTCATGGCGGAATCAAGAGAACGAGTTCCCCGGGACCAGCGGAATGCGATATATGAGACCCCACCCATATCATATTGGTTGGAACGTGCCGAAATATCCCCCAAGTGTGCTGTTCGGAACCGTTTGTTTCTCTTGTGTTTCGTTTCGAATTCTGTTCGCTCCGTGTTCAGGAGGTCGTGCTAGGGAAATTTATATACAGTGTTACGGCCTTACTTGGCACACTACAATATATCTTAATTGGGTTAGACCCATCACGAACTAGAAAAAAGCCATCACGTATACTGGAAAGCCATCACGCATCATGTATTTGCAAGCTTGTGCTTAACGTTAACCTTTTATGGTGTTATTTAGCTCAAATCCACTTCTTTGCTTAGTATATGTGGGGTTCAAGGATGGGAGGAATTTATTGAAAATATTAATAAACTTATAGAAAAATCTTTACTTGCTTTAAGCCAATAATACCAATAAATAAACATTAACTAATCTATCACATAATGTGTATAGAAGTCTACAATATGGTTGAACCCCCAGAGGCTGGGTTAAGAATACCGGGGTTGACTTAACCGGTTTGGAATTAAATCCGTTCAGCCCTCCTAAGGGAAAAAAATTGCGTGCAACAACTTTCTCGCCCGCCTGACTTCCAAATCTAGAAACAAAAAAACTCCCGGTAATATTTGTGCAGGATAAGGGAAGAGCTGTAACCCATGACAGGGCTTAAAAGTCTTGCGAAACTAGTTAATTGTTCATTTTTACCATGCGGACGATCACAACTATATAGGAGTGATTTTTGCTTTGTCAATGGTGGGTAGGTTCGAGTTTTTCATTTCATGATAGCATGTATTGTGCCTTCCAGGTGCCCCCCTCCACCCTTGCCTCGCAAAATCAATATCTTGACGCAGCCGCTCAAGCAGAAGAATGTAGACCGACGCTACCTGCACATACCTCTCACATCGTGCACTCAACCGCCGGAGAATCCAACGATCGGTACATTTTGTAAGACCATGACCTAATCCGTCTATCACGCCGCAAAAAGGGCGGCCGCCCACGCGCATATCATCGTTACATCATCGGACTGTTCTTTACCGCGGACTTCGTACTTGCAAGAGAAGAGGGGTCCTCGTGCTTCGGCTCTTTATTCATATCGAGCAGAGGTTTTAATTTTTTGCTCAGGGAAAAAAAAAAAAAAAAAAGGCATTTAAAGGTGTGATTTGCTTGATAGCGTATCACACGTATCTAGGATTTATTCTTTTAAATACTTAAGAGAATATTATCACTAACCGAGAATTCTGCGACACTGAAACTGTCATCATTTCATCTTTAAAATTTTAGGCTAATCGACATGATTAACATTCTTAAAATATTTCGTTGGGGGCCGTTAATGGCCGAATATAAGGGTATAGATCAAGCATTCGAAGGGTAAAGTCGCATAACCAGAGGCTATATAATATACAATCGTCACGACGTCACTCATCTAATTATGCAAAAATAATAATTATAACAAAGTAAATGAAAGCGCTTGCTCGATTTCTTGTGGCGCGGGGATATTTGAGAATTCTTACGACCTCTTGACCGATCAACTAATAATTAATTTATTCCGAATTTCTCACCCCGTAAAAAAAAAAAAAAGCAAGTAGTAAGTTGACATTAACAAATCGTTTACGTGATCTGATCTCACACCCGGAGATCTGATTCATCATTCCAGAGCATATAGAGAGCGGAGAGCTTACAGACCTGGTAAGAAGCAGATGTCTGCTGCTTATCAATTCATGATGAGGCCTAGGACCCATTCTCTCGGCCTTGACGCTTTTCGTCAATTCAAAGAGATTTTTTATCCACTCTTCCAAGCTCTGTACGGTGTTCAGTCGAATATAAAAGTTTCTGCATTATCCTGATCCCGTGCCAAATAAACCCTCTCAACTCGGATCCATGCAATCTGGCTCGGTTGATTGAATAATGTTCTCTCATTTTGAACGACCCGTTTTATTTTTTATTTATTTTTGTCTGCGCACTCGTTATTCCCAAGCTCCCCACTATCAGGTAAGCCCGCCTCTTTTGTCGACCTCTTCTCAAATTACCATGCTTGTGATATCCAAACTTTCGTGCTGAAGTTCGTGTTGATGCCGATATTGAAAATTCGCGTGCTGAATTTCGCGTGCATGCGGCGATGTTGCGATCAAACTCACTGAGTTGCTGAGACATTATGTTTAAACTTACAAGGATGCTAGGTTAATATGAGCTTTTAAAGTCGAATATTGGGAAAGTTTACTTGGAAGTAAGCTCTTAAATAGCCTTTATTTTATTATGATCCATTCTACTTAACTTGATACATAATTATGCTAAAGTTTATAATCTGGGTTTTTTTTTTAAAAAAAATAAATAAATAAATAAATAAATTATAGTCTTAATAGTATACATTCTAACTATTATGTTTTTTTTTCAGCTTACGCAAAGTTGTGTTATGATGGTGAGTATAGTAGAAAAGGGTCTAGTCCATAATATAATATCTAAAAAGACTTGCAACATGAGATCTTGCAGCATTAGATCCTGCATCTAATAAACAGATATTTATTTTGTGACTGATACGACAGACAATAGGGTTATAAAGTATTGTCCAAAAGTTACCTTGATGGGAGAACCCTTTCCTATTGGAGCTGTCGCACGCCCATATATATTTTCCAAGGGGCGACCCCGCTTTTAATTTACGGAATGATGACTTTTTAATTTACGGAATGATGATTGGCATAAACCTCTACTCCGAAAAATGTCACATTTCCAGCCCCTCCGTTTATGCCGTCTATGACAATTTCTCGTCAACCAAACTTGACAACCGCATACCTTTGCATACAATGAAGCTGTCCTTCATCACCGCCGCCATCGCAATCCTTACTGTCGTCCCTGCCAACGCGGAGGTGTTCCTGTGGCCCAAACCACAGTCCGTGGAATGGGGAAACGGCCAGCTTCAGATCCCTGTAAGATGGCTTCAATTCCTAACATCTAAGATTCTCCATCTCTCTCTCATGTCTCTCCGCTGCTTCATATAGAAATACTTTATCTAACCTTCATTCGGCCTTGCTTATAGAAAAACTTCAAGATCCACGGCCCCGACATCCCAGAGCTCCAATCTGCCATCGAACGCTACACCCGCCTGATCTGGCACGAAAAATGGACCCCAGCGCAAGTAGCCTACACCACACCCCCCGTTGATGCTACCTCCGTGCGGGCAAAGCCTCTGGCCTCCATCGCCATCACCGTGAAGGACCCGCACGCCGATCTGGCCTTGGGCGTAGACGAGTCTTATCGACTTGTCATACCCGGCGGCGGCGGCGCCGGCTCAATCGACGCCCAAACCGTATGGGGCGCCCTCCGTGCCCTCGAGACCTTCTCGCAGCTCGTGCAAGGTCATGTGCATCACGACGAGCTGTTTGTCGCGCGTGCTCCCGTCACCATCGAGGACGCGCCGGTTTACACGCATCGTGGGCTCATGCTCGACACTTCACGCAACTATTATCCCGTCAATGACATCCTGAGGACTATTGATGCCATGGCGTACAACAAACTCAACGTAGGTTTCTCTTCTCTTTTGCATTGATTTCTCGCTTTCCTTGGCGCTTAACCAACGTAATTCCAAATGCAGGTCTTTCATTGGCACATCACCGACTCGCACAGCTTCCCGCTTTTGCTTGACACCGTACCGGAGCTAGCCGACAAGGGTGCCTACGTTCTGCATGGTAGAAAAATGGTATACACGACGTACGACGTGCGGCGCATCGTGAAACACGCGCGCGACAGGGGCGTCAGGGTCGTGCCTGAGATTGACATGCCTGCGCACACAGGGTCGTGGGCGGGGGCGTACAAGGAAATTACGTATGTGTTAGAGTTTGAATTTTAAGCGCAAATACATGCTCGAAATATACCATAATGCTCAAACCTCTCTCTCTTCTCATCACTTCCCCATAGAACCTGTACCGAGAAATATTTCCAGGACCCGAACGGCAACTGGGACCAGCGGTACGCCTCTGAACCTGGCAGCGGACAACTGAACCCAGTCTTGTCCAAGACATACGAGATTGTCAAGAAAGTGATTGACGAAGTGGCCTCTCTATTCCCGGACTCGACCTACCACGCCGGCGGCGACGAACCTGTGTTCAGGTGCTGGAACGACTCGGCCAGTGTAGTCGAGTTCCAGAATAAGCACAACATCAACGGAAACGGTCTGCTTGGGATGTTCCTCGATCATAGCTTGGGATACGTTAAGCAGAACAAGAAGACCCCTGTGATTTGGGAAGGTAAGATAATGTGCTGGTTATATTTTCGCTCTAGGCCGCCAATTGGTTCCTACTCATCTTTTCGCCAAATGTTAAATGTTAATTGGTTAATCTTCCACAGATGCCGTCACCTCCTCCAATCTCCCTATCTCCAAGGACACCATCCTGCAAGTCTGGGTCAATCCTGCTCAGCAGGCCATTGAGGCTGGCTACAAGATCATTGCGTCCAACTATAATTTCTGGTACCTCGACTGCGGCCACGGCGGCTGGGGGTGAGTTTTTATTATTATTATTTCTTTTACGCACGTTCGGCTAATCGGTTTTGTATTTGTATATTCTCTTTGGAGCCTCCCAGTTTTGTTGATTTCTTTCCGCACTTACACAACCCTTATCTATAGCGGCAACGACACTTCCTACGACGAGCAAGTTGAGCCGCCGGTCCCCGCCGAGATCCAGAAACTACTCAATAGTAACGACGACTGGGCCAACAACTGGAATCCGTACAATTGGGGTGGGCCAGGAGGTGATTGGTGCTGTGTGTATCGGTTATTTTAATCTTATCATGCTTAATTCCCTTTACATCTCTCTTTTTTTTTTTTTTTTTTTTTTTTTTTTTTTTTTTTTTTTTTTTTTTTTTTTTTTTTTTTTTTTTTTTTTTTTTTTTTTTTTTTTTTTTTTTTT
>RBNK01002672.1:0-10311 GCA_003990785.1 Endogone sp. FLAS-F59071 | reverse complement strand
TAAGATATAGGAGAGATCAGTATTTGTTATACTGTTTGAATAGTATAAATTTACAAGAATGTCCTTTAGACTTTATAATGTACCTACCACCTTCCAAGTTATAATGAATGAGATCTTCTATAACCTAATCAGATATAGAATGATTGTATACATTGATGATATTAACATCTATACCAAGACCTTCATAGAACACATAGTAACCTTGAAAGAAGTATTCAAATAACTTAGAAAATATAAATTGAGAATCAAACTAACAAAATACCACTTTGAATAAAAGAAGATTGAGTATCTTAGATTTATAATTAATGAAAAGAAATATACCCAGACTCAAAGAAAACCAAAATTGTTAAAGCCTTTTCAACTTCACAAGATAAGATAACTCTATAAGGATTTTTAAGACTAGTCCAGTTCTATAAAAGATTTATCTCTAGATACTCTAAAATTGCTACACCCTTGCATATGCTGCAAAGAAAAAGAAGAGTATGGAAATAGATGCTAGCTACATAAATAGCCTTTAACTTAATCAAGGAAGTACTTATCTATATATCAATAATAATAAGGCCAGATCTTATAAAAGTATTCAAGTTATATACAGATATATTGTTATTTAGACTTAAAGTAATTTTGGTACAAGATGATAAAGATAGAGAGTATATAATTACTTATATAGAATGAGCTACCCATAGAGTAGAACCTTCCTATAGAGCTACCCAGTTAGAATGTGTAGTAGTTGTTTAAGTAATACAACACTTTCATCACTTCCTGATTGGAAAGCAGTTCACTTTGATAACAGACCACTCAGCTCTCAAATAGCTCTAGAACAAACTGAATCTGATAGGAATATATATATGATAGTTAACTATACTATAGGAGTATAATTTTACAATACAATACAGAAAAAGATGGAATTATCAGAATGTAGATACCCTCTTATACCTACTCCAATTTATCTAAGACTAATACTCCAAACTAAAAAGAATATACCTACCCAATAGATACTAAACTCTATAATAGATATTTGGATTACTTTAGTAACTTAACTTTTACTAGGATGATAAACAAAAATAATCAACAGCTTATAGAGACAATGGTACTCAACTATTATATCAAGAATAATATACTTTATCAATAATATAGAGAACAGATATGACTTGTAGTTCCTGAATATAAAAAGTAGATAATACTAGAAAAATATTATTAGAAGAACATGTATGAAAATATTAGAAAATATATTAGAAGATACAATACTTACTAGAAGAGATGCTAAGAAAAGAAAGTCAAGGCCTTATAACTGATTGTATCTCGAGGACCTTTTGAATATATTGGAATAGACATTGTTAAACTGCTACTAAGAACACTTAAAGGAAACTGATATATTGTAGTAGCAGTAGATTATCTGATCAAGTACTCTGAAGCAAGAGCCTTGCCCCTTACAGATACTCTTAACATTATACTCTTTATTATTAGAAAACTATTTTTAATTCATAGTCTATGATTAGCATCCATACTTATAGGCTATTTACAGGCTGTTTGCAGGCTATTCTAGCTAGTTCATAGTTTACATTATTGTTCTATGTAGCAAAGTTCTAGAGTAGTTCATAGCTGTTTATAGCTGTTCACCAATAATAGTTCATAGTCTATGACTAGTATCTGTATTCATAGCTATTTTGTTCATAGCTCTTAGTAAAATAGTTCACAGCTTTAGTAAAATAGTTCATAGATTAATTAGCTATTTTTCTGATGATTTATGAAGATATTATCTACTACTATAAGATATCCTAGGAAATAATCTCTAACTAGAGAACTAAATTCATTAATGAATATATATAGATATTGATACAATACTTTAGGATTCGCCAGATAAAGACTACTACCTACTATCTATAAGAAAATAGACTTACTAAACAGACAAATCAAATTATCAAGAATATGATTGCTAAAGTAGTATAATTACAAGGAGGAGATTGGGACCTGTACCTATCTTCTGCCTTATTTACACTATGAACAATGAAACAAAAGACAACAAAGTTTACCCCTTTTAAGCTAGTTTATAGAAAAAAAAGCTTATCAGCTAGTAGACCAAGTGATGATTACCTCAGAACTCAGCCACACCCTCTGGAAAGCATAAATAGAACAACATATAATAAAGGAAATTCGAGAATTATATAATATCTGAAATAAGATAAGAGAATTCATTGTCATTATATAAAATTGTCAAAAGAAGAATTATAACAAGGAATATAAGGTGACTGAAAAGTTAAAAATTGGTAACTAGGTCTTACTATATCAGAACATAGTAGAGTTATCATAATTAGCAAAATTAGACCCAAAGTAAAAAGGACTATATTATATTACAAATATAAAAGGAACAATATATCAATTACAAAAAATAACAGAAATGATCCTACCCTATACTGTTCACCAAAACTGCTTCAAGAATTACTATACTTCACTGAAACAATGTCTATAAAGTTTAAGTCAGCTTGATCAAGGTATATTAATATATAGAACCCTTGGAAGATCTTAATAAAATGGAGGGATTAACTTTGTAGAAGACCAAATCAATCTTATATAATATTCAAAGAAGATAGCACTTGGTGCAAATCAATGAATAGAAGGAGTACTATTGAATTACATAACTTTGGGAAGAAGAAGTTAAACATATTTAGAACCAAAAAGACAGGGAGATCTACTAATGAGCTCTCAAAGAAGCACTTTCTACTTATGCTTCAAGATTAGCTAAACAAATCTATTAGCTATTTAAGTATAAGCCTAGTACTTTGAACTATTTCTAATATAGTACATTCTAACTGAATCACTTTATACAAGACAATATAAAGGAGTTAAAGGAGGAAGTAAAATAATTATAGAGAGATTTCTCTGAGTTAGAACTATATCTTGATATCTAACTTAGAGAAAGGAAGAAGATATAATAGAACATTTTGTAATAACACTAATTTTGATCACAGTTATATAATCTCAATAATATTATTACCTTTAATATTATTGAGACTATCAATGTTATTGAGATCTATAATATCACTATAACCTAAAATAGTATTTTGATCTTTATATATTATTTCACTATCTAATTATATTATAATCTGATATAGTATTTATTTTATTTTAGCTAATCAATTTGTATTAAGAGTTTTGGGCAGCCACTTATATAGTACTTCCTCCAATTTGTATAAATACCCTACTTATAATTAATAATAAAATTCAGACTGCAACAAGCTAAGAAAACTTACAACAGACAACTTAAGGAATATTAAAGCCTTACTTAAGGAGTAAGCAATTAAGATAGTTTGAGATTCTAACAGATATACTTTTTATTTAATTGATTGTATTTATTCTTACTAGTTAACACTTATACAGATACATACTCTTCTTAAGCCACTATCACATAATCCACTAAGACTCCTAAAATGTATTTTCTACACTTCTTCAATACTAGAGCATTTTGCCATTAATATATTTTAGTCCATTACAATATCAAGAGTACTTATGTTGAGAGTACCTATATTAAGAGTAACTATATTAAGAGTACTCATGTCAAGAGCATCTATGTTAAGAGTATCTATATTAAGAATATCTATATTGAGAGCATCTGTGCAGTATAGAAATAGTATTTATCTCAAGATAGATCATAGTAAATGAATAAATCAGAATCAAATACTCAAGTTATACATCTGCTTTAAGTTATATTATTGAGATATAAAGTTAAGTTGTAAATAAAATTAATAATTAAAAAGATATTAATAGAAATAAAATACTTACTTTATATTATTATATTTTTAGATCTCAATAGTAAATACAGATATCAACAAATTGAATCTTCTCTAGTTGGATAATAATACTAGTTATCTAAGAATAGAAGAAAGTAATACTAATAACTACAAAAAGCTCTTGAGTTATATAATTTTCTTAAGTACTAACTATAAAGAGTATAGATCTCTAGGCTATGATAATATGATATAGACAAGTAAGATGTATAATTACTATAGCTACTTTTAGGTAGATATTTGAGAGTATTTATATTAAGAGTATCTATCCAAGAGTATCTATATTAAGAGAGAATATCTATCTGTATTGAGAGTATATTAAGAGCAGAGATAGCATCTACTTTAAGATTATATATATCACTAAGATATATAATATCAATAAAAATAAAAATATCTATTATAAGCCATTATATACATTATAATATTAAACCTAAACTTATTATACTTGCTCCAGCAGCTAAGTATTAAAAAAGCATCTAAGAGTGCTAAGAATATTGTTATATAATTAGCACTAATTATACTTATTTTATCTTAATAACTGAATTATATATAGAGATATTGGATAGCTAGAAATCTAATCTATAATTAAATAGTCTTTCCTTAGATTACTACTACTTAACCTACTATTGCAATGCCTATGCTAACTTTGCTAAACTTTTGAGCAAGCTATTAATCTCAAGTAACCCCTTAGATAACTTAGCATCTACTAGTATTAGTATCTATAATTAAAGTTAAAACATATGAAGAACAGATAAATAAACTTACTAAAAAGTTTACTGAAATAACTACCTATATTGTAGACCTAGAAAGAAAGCTTATTAGATGCAGCAACTCTACTAGAAGTGCCTATATAGTAGAAGTTAGAGAAAGAAAGAATATAAATTGCTTTCTCTATAGAAAACATAGCTACTTTGTCAAAAATTATCAAACTAGAATTTGAAAGAAAGAAAGAGAGAAGAAATTTGCTCAAAATATCAAGACTAAAGTATATTATTCAAAAAGTATTTAAAAGTAAAGAGAAATTTGAAGATAAGAAAGAGAAGGTAGAGTTTAATATGTAAAGTCTACTCTATCCAAGACTAAAGGTCAATCAACATACTCTATATCTTAAGAAATAACCTGAATCTGAAGTAATAATTGAAAAGAAACCTAAGGTATATATCTATTTATCAACAGCAGCTTACAGAAGACAAGTAGGATAATACTTACAATAAAACTATAAAACTCAGAACTACTATTATCTCTACTATCAAGAATAAAAAAATGCAGAAATCTAAGAAAAAGAAACCTAAGAAGGTCAGAGAGTTCAAATATAACCTTTAGAGAGATATTTTATAGAATAAAGCTAACATTACCTTTGAGCAATTATTTAAGATTGCTTTATCTACTAAATAAGTAGTTAAGGCCTAAATTATTAAAACCAAACTAGCAATTTAATTTATAAAGATTAACTCAGTTAAAGGGCAGGAAAATAAACCTGAAGAAAAGTACTTCTCAGCTTATATTCAATATAGGAGCAGGAGTTAGTAATATCATTAAATATTTCCTAGATTATCTAGATTAAGAAATTGATGAAGCAGCTACTACTACTCTTATCATTACTAATAGATAATAAAGTATATCTTTAGGAGAAATCAAGGAATTTCTTATCTAATTTGAATTAGAAATCATATCTATCTAGATAGTTATTATCAATACTAAGATCTATTATACTGTTTTAGGAAATAACTAACTCAACAAGGTAAAGGTGAAAATTGACTTCAATACCTAGAAAATAGTTTTCCAAAGCTATGAAAGAAAGTTTAACATCCTCCTAGACATCTATAGAAGATTTCTACCAAGTAATCTGAGGAAGATAAGGAGGATGAAAGATTAGAAGATAATTAACCCTATATCAATACTATTTAAGAAGTAAATATAATTACTTCAAGTGATTACTATCATCTTACTCAGTAGAAGAAAAACCAGCTCATTGAGTACAACATGAGGAATACTGGATGTCCTTTCTGTAGACAAAGGATTTATTATACAGAAAATATGTGTTAGTATAGTAAAACACTCAGTATCTAAACTACTAAGGAATTGAAGAATCTCTTACCTCCTGAGTGAAATCAAGAAACATTACCTTAAGCAGTACTACTACCATCAGATGCCTAGCATAAATAGGTCTATATAATGGGTAGAACTCTCATCTATTTGCAGACAATACTGGAAATATCTATAACATCTTTTGGCAGAATTATGAAAGAATAACTAGAAGACAATTTTGGAGAAATCCTCTGAAATATAAAAACTGCTATTGGGATGAAATCTGACCCCAAGATCTCTGGAAAGTTTGGAATTGGATCACTCCTGAAGATCAAGAAATTGACATCACCTATCATGGCACCTGGAAGGAGAAAGTAGACATGGAAAGAATAGATGAAGAAGAGATAGATGAGGACATTGATAAAGTTTATACCACTCAGCAGGTAAAGGAATTGATCACCATATTTGAGGATGAAGAATACAAAGGACTTATCTTAGTAGAAGAACCAGAATCTGACTTTGATGAAGAAAAAATTATCTACCTCCAAGAAATCCATCATCCTGAGCCCCAGAAAGGATCTCAGAAATGAGACGCCACTTTTGGGAAAACCTTTGGAGGCATCTACTCTATGAATAAATTGAATGACAGCATACAGAGTCACGGACTTGATATTGCGAAGGACAACCTTGTGTGAAGTAAAGTTGCCTCTTGAATATTGCCATAGAGCATGGCCTTGAAAAAGGAGGATCGCGAGGCCAGGATGGCACGGCAAGCACCGATCTCGATGCCGTCGGAACACACGATGTTCATGAAAAGTTGGGTCGGTCTGGATGGACGCGATGTCGTTTTTTAGGCTAAGACCGCTGTTTAATTGATTGAACATGGTTAGATGCAAGTGGAGCGATTTTTTATGTAGGTGTTTTGCCAAATGGTCGGTGGTTTTAGGCCCGGGGTGTGCGTCAACTTGTTTACGTTATGTATGCCCTTGTATTTTGTTTCAGATAAACGCACTAGCAAACTGAGCAATCTATACGATGCATGCACGCTTTTTACATGAGCTCTTTGAATTTTTTTTTAATATGCAATGCTTAGTTCGCTTGCCAGCTTGAGAGACTGAGTATCCTTCAAGGGCTTAACCGTCTCCTGCTTCTGCTTTCCACATCGCGTTTATTCAATTCTTTTTTTTTTTTTTTTTTTTTTTTTTTTTTTTTTTTTTTTTTTTGCCTCAACCTTGTGGACACATAAGCTTGATAATGCACGAATAGACGGAAAGTATTTGGTCTGCTGAGGTAAGATCATTTGCCGGCTTTGGAAGCTCAAGTTTTCTTTGATAGCGTAAATAAACTCCCGGATAATATCCTAAGGGTTGTGTGTGATATCGTTACTTGAACATTATTCGAAGGCAGATTGTAAATGATTATATTAAACACGAGACTTTCCTAGTCATAAATGGTTCCTTACAAAGTTGGTGGCGAGGTACATGGCACATTTGTGCGGTTAGGTTGTTAGCACAAGAAGAGCAATCATGAAGGGTTACATGATGTTATTGGAAGCACTCTGACAAATGACATCAGCTCTGAGATGAAATGTGACCATCTCAAGTATATAGATCGACTGATTACATATCTTTCCTTGCTATCAATGTCTGGCCGGATAGGTCTCGCACGCCTTGCGACAAGGGTTGCCACGCGCAGAACAGCCCCGACCGCTAGGTTCTTGCGGACGGCGGCCCCGGCTTTCGATAAGTCAAGCAATAATGTATCAGAAGAGGCTCCGAAAGCGATGAAGAGCGATCGTAAGATTTTTGTTTGATTGTCTTGTCATTTTTTTTCGTGATAGCGGTATCATGTGGATTTGTAATGTTCTTGGTACTGCCGACTTTGAAGCTCTTTGCCTTGTCGTCTAGAGCACAAATAGACCATGATCGAAAAGGCATCACCTTCAAATATCGATTCGCATCAAGCGGGACTCCTTTTGTATTTATTTTTCCATCTTCCATTTCTTAGCCACATATCCTATTGAACGCAAATTCAGTGTACGTAACCTGACCTACACTTGGATGGACAAGTTGGCGCAGAAGCATTTGGTAAAGCGACCGGCCGCAGGCACAGGCGAGCGCAAGCTGGTTCTCAAGAAGATGCAAGACAGCTACACAGAGGTGTTTTTACCCTTCAAAAGCGACCCACATCTGCTCGAGGAGTACGTGAACGTGTACGGCGAGATCAGGTTGGGAAAGTTGATGGAAGGTGAGCGGGCATGTTGAGGGAGGTGGAAGAAGGGCGTTGAGTGGGTATGGCATTTAGTGAGTGGAAGTGCGAAGATATATGTAGTAGAAAAAAACGGATATTGTTGGAGGAGACAGTGCTTATGATGTTGAAGGTGTTGATAAATAATGAATATCATGCCACCAGCTCTTATCGAACCTCAAACAAAATCTATTTTCACATTCACCTTCCGCTTACTTTCAGACCTGGACGCCCTCGCCGGTAACATCTCTTACAAGCATGCCGACGATGGCCGCGACGATTCCCCGGCATTGACTATCGTTACTGCGTCCGTGGATCGGCTCGACATGTTCCTGCCCGAAGTGCTCGCGGACTACAAGCTATCCGGGCACGTGAGTTACGTAGGATACAGCTCAATGGAAGGTGAGCGCGTGAGAAATAATCATCTATCATACTCTGGGTGTAGCGGCTTATATTAACTTTTGAAGAAAAAAAAAAAAAAGTCTTCATCAAGGTTGAAACCATCACAGACTACGATCCCATATCGCCCACGACGCCCGTCATGCCCCACGACATCAGCGAGATCACGCCCAACACTGTCCTGCAGGCACGGTTCACGATGGTGGCCAAGGATGCGTGGACGGGCAAGGCAGCACAGGTCAATCCGCTTTTACTCGAGAACGAAAAACACAAGAAACTGTTTCAGATGGGTGAAGGTTGGTCATATCCGGAATAGTTGTTGAGTGAATGCGGAAGAAAAGTGGTGCATGGAATGAATTACTAACGAATTTGTTTGGTGCGCCGAATCTAGATTTGAAGGCGCGGAAAAGGCGGTCGTCGGAGACGGCACTTAGTCGCGCGCCGCCGACAGAGAATGAGCGAATGCTGATTCATGACTTGTATCTCGAGTATTCGCAGTATGACCGTATGTAACTGCATTAAACATTTATGAACACAGTAACCTTTAGTCAAATTTAAAATCAATTTGAACTTTTTTTTTTTTTTTTGCTTCCAAAGGCCACACCCCCCTTCCACCCACCATGACATGGATGCGCCACGAAACGCTCCACTCCGTCCATGTGATGCAGCCGCAGGAACGCAACATCCACAATTTCATCTTTGGTGGCTACCTGATGCGGAGCGCCTACGAGCTCGCCTTTTGTAACGCCTCGACATTTTTACATGCTCGCCCGGTCCTCCTCGCTCTCGACGAAATCACCTTTCGCAAACCCGTACCCATCGGTTCTCAGCTGCACCTCGCCTCCCAGGTTGTCTACGCCGAGGGAGATCCGCACCATAGCTTCCAGGTCAGCGTTACGGCGGATGTGGTTGACCCGGTGGCGAGATCACGCGAGACGACAAACGTGTTCCAGTTCACGTTCAAAGGAGGAGAGGGCGCAGTGGTCAGAAGAGTCGTACCGGAGACGTACGGGGAGAGTATGAGGTGGATTGAAGGGAAGAGGAGGAGGCTAGCGGGAGCGAATGCAAGGGCTATGATGGAAATGAAGTTGAAAGGTTCGAGTTGAATTAATTAGATACCAAAACAGATTTTTGCATAGTATTGTGTGTGATACATTTATGTAGACGATGTAGTCGTTTGATTCATTTCATATGTAGACGCGTGGCACTATCTCATATCTCTTTCTAATTTAAAACAATCTTTCTATCAATGGCTATGGCTGAAAATACGCATTGATCTCAATTTTTTTTAATGGTTGCCTTGATATACCTTTTTTTTTTTTTTTTTTTTTTTTTTTTGCACAAATTTATATCGTTGTCAGGACACTCAACAACTCAATATATTCGGGCAAGAAAAAAAAAATTATGGACGATCCTTTAAAAAAGATTTTGGTGGAACCGATAGATAAGTTGGCCCAAGGAGTTTTTGTACACCCCCTTTTACGGAAAAAAGAAAAAAGGATTTATGTCTTGTGATACTATTACTCGATTTTCCAATCCAGTAAGGAGTATTACCAAAAATGTTTACATAATGAGTTTATGCCCCTTTGTGGATTATTTTGTGTTTTGTGTGTGGCATTTTTGCGGCGCCCTTCCTTTGTTTCTGTTTCAACCGGAGGAGGTTTTTTTTTTTTTTTTTTTTTTTTTCCTTGCCAACCTTTTTGGTTCTTTTTTTTTTTTTTTTTTTTTTTTTTTTTCTTTCTCCTTTTTTTTTTTTTTTTTTTTTTTTTTTTTTTTTTTTTTTTTTTTTCATTTTAATTTTAATTTTAATTTTAATTTTAATTTTTTTATTTAGTGTCTTCTTTTGTTTTTG
>RBNK01002671.1:0-10314 GCA_003990785.1 Endogone sp. FLAS-F59071 | reverse complement strand
GATCTTCATTCAGCTGTTGCCTTTGTGTTGGCTTCTTAGGCTTCTCGATAATAACCTCAGGTTCCTGAATCGGCTTCTTCCTTGGGTAGGGAGTCTTCCTAGTGGTAGTGCGGCTGATTGCTTCGACCGGGTAGGCTTCCAGGTATTCTTCGCCAAATTCTTTGTCTTCTTCTTCAATTTCTTGCACTACATTGGCATGGTCGGCCTTCTTTACTTCCTCTCTCTCTCGTCCTTCCTTCCAGCTTCTAGTTTGGCAATTCTTGGCAAAGTGACCACGTTTTCCGCAGAGGAAGCAGTTTATCTCACTCTTGTTGCATTCCTCGGCGACAAAGGTTCCTCTCGGTTGCCTATTCTAGCGGATCACCTTGGCTTCAAGATCGGCTATGTGTGCTGTCATTTCTGAGAACATCTTGGTAATCTTCTCCATTTCATCCTTATGAGTTGTCTTCCCTGTTTTTGCCATGACTGTTAGTTTGATAGTGTCCTCCTCGGGTGGTTCGGCTAATGCAGATACCATTTGGACTACAGGTATTCCAGTGCTGAATTTTCTGCGTAAGTCTTGTGGTAACTTGTCATATAGGGATGCTGAATGTCCTGCTTCGGTATCCCAAAAGGCCTGTGCCATCCTGACTTTCTCTTCCATACTTCGAGGGCCAAACCTCTTGATATGGCGTTGGATGTCTGCGGGTAAGCCGTTCATGAACACCATTTCTCGTACAACTGGGCTGGTTTCTCCACAAAGTTGCATATACTGATCGATAGTATTAACCCAGTCTTCCGGACATTGATTGATTGACATCTTCATGTTGAATAGCTGTTCCTTGATTGATTCTCGCTTCTGCTCAGTGAAATACTTCTCCTCTAGCCAGGCTCTTATAACCTCCCAATGAGTGGTGGCTAATGCTGCGGCGGGGGGGTTATTTCCAGCTGCTGCTGTGGCTGCGAGGATTAATCCTCCTAGTCCAGTGGCTGCTACATCCATCAGGGCTACTCGGTATGCTTCTCTTGCAGGTCCTCTGAGTTGGGCAGCTAGGATAGACAACCATCGGGTGCTGACTGTTCCTTTGGCTGTGAAGTAGCTTTCCAAATCATCCAGGAATTCTCGAACATATTCCTTGGTGTATCCGTAAAAGGTAGGTAGTCTGTCTGTCATGGTTTCTTCATCCTCTTGAAGTCTTCTTCTAGGTAGTTGTTGTAATGCAGGCGGTGGCGGTGGTAGTGCCGTTCTTGCTTTTGTCTTCCACTATAGGTTTCGGCAAGTTCGGTTACGCAATATAGGTAACAAATCAGTCGATGTGTTGATTGATTTCCTGCCAGTCGGCACCAATTGTGACGGACTAAAATATATTAACGGCGAAATACTTGGAATCGAGCAAGTGCAGAAAATATGGTTTAGGGGTCTTAGCGGTTTATGCGGTAGCATCTTAAGAAGGGTGTCAATGTAGGTGTTAACTAGCAAGAATTAAGTGTGATCAATCGAATAAAGTGTATCTGTTAGAATCTCGAAACTATCTCAATTGCTTACTCCTTGAGTAAGGCTTCAGTATCCCTTGGGTTGTCTGTTGTAAGCTTCCTTAGCTTGTTGCAGTCCGAATTTTATTGATAATTGCGAGTGGGGTATTTATAAGAAATTACAAGGTGCTATACGGGCAGCTACCCAGGTTACTACTTGAATTTCTGATTGGCTCGGCTAAATATAAGGTACAAATTGATTGGCTAAGATATAATAAATGATATATCAGGTTATAATGTAATTGGTCATCGAAATAATATATCAGATCGAAATACTATTTTAGGTTATAGCGTGATTGCGGATCTCAACAACGTTAAAGGTCTCAATAATGTTAAAGGTCTCAACAACGTTAAAGGTTACATGACTTGATCTCACATGATCAAATTGTATGTCGTTACAAAATGTTCCATCACAATAGCTAACTCTCTTCACTCAATAAGTGCAATGGATAGACTACCTTAATAACTATTACTTTAAAATAATTTATAAACTTAGCAAACTTAATGTTGTAGTAGATACATTATCTTGACAATAATAGGAGGAAGAACAAATCAAAGCTATTATTGAAATCATAGATAATAGGATATAAGAAATTCAAGAAAGAGTTTAAGTAGATAAAGAAGTATAAAAAATTATAAACAAACTCAATACCAAACTAGATACTACAAACAAATTCAAAATTCAAAACAACAATCTTTATTATGAAGATCGACTCTTTATACTCTCAAACCTTTGTATTAAGATTCTATAGGAACATTATGATATACCCTTAGCAGGACACTTTAGATTTGATAAGACTTATAAAGTACTTACTGTTGAAATTATTAGCTTATTATATCTCTCCCATCAACGATTGATTGTATGTTACTCAATTGTGGCTTAGACGATCTTTGTTGTATTGACCAATCATATTTTAGCATTAATAAATACATGCATATTGGCTTTATAAGCCAGTGTGCTCTTTACTCCAAACACATTCGAAGATCAAATTTCAACAGGTTATGAGCTCCGAGCCGCTCGAATTATAGCTCGACAACCTGAGATCTACGCAATCATAGCAATTACAACTGTGATTATAGTAAGTGTTTATTTAACATTGTAAACAACGCATCAAACAACATGATAAACAATGCGACAAACAACACTGCAATAAAGCAATACGATAAACAACACGTAACGACATAGCATTCAATGATGCAATACAATGAAATGGACAATCTATACACATCATCATCGTCAGTAATAAGATCGATAAGATTGCAGTCTAAATCAAAAACAGACAACAGATATCAACCCCCTGATGACGACAACAAAGGATTGGATGGCAACCATCAGAGCAATATTGGATTTAGCCTCGATCGACAGGAACAGATAGCTACAACGATCAGAAATCAGGAAGATAAATTAGACACGCTAGCAACCCTATTGGGCGAATTGATAGCAAAAATTGACAAAACAAATACATCACCTAGCATACCAACCAATCAGAATGCAGCTACAGAAGGCAACACACCACAAAGACAATCACCATCACCATCACTAACAACATTAACAAAGCTTAATGATCTAGCGAAGGAGTACCTGAGATCGATCAACAAATTCGATGGGTCAGGAGGCGCACCCAGATTGTTTGATTACTTTGATACTGTAGAGCAATTTATCACTAGTACCAATCTATTAGTACAAAAGGAGGAAGTTAATGCAGCGATCAGTAAAATTACAGGCAATGCTAGAATGTGGCTACAGAGGCATGTGAACACATCAGGAGAATTTGATTCATGGAATGAGCTTAAAGAGGCTATAACGCAAAAATATGCACTAATAGAACAATTGTTATGAATATGCGATAAGCTTGTAATGATGAAGCAAAAAGGATCAATCGAAGATTATAATGACGCATTCAACCAAATTATGGTGCAAATCGAAGATATGATTAACACAGAAGCTATACTACAATATCTCCGAGGTCTAAGCCTCAGGTACCGGGAATTAATACTTGCACGGGAGAATATACTGACAATGCTGGAGGCTTTACAACTCGCATGCATCAGATTCGACCCAGATAGTAAACAAAGGCATGACAAAGCCTATGCAACAGACCAAAGCGGCTACCGAGGCAGTGACCGAGGCGGCTACTGAGGTGGCGGTCGTGGCAACTGAGGTGGAAGCACCGGACGAGGCCGAGGCTATAATAACAATAACAGAAACAACCGAAGAGATCATCATAATGACAGAGGCGACTGAGGCGGCAATCGCAGAGCCCATTGAGGCAGGAATTTTTGGGGACATCCTCGGAAATATTACGTCTGTGAGGGAGAATACAGAATATTTCAATACAACAAATTCAATGATTGGGTAAAAACAGAAAAAGAAAAGGCTAAACCAAGAGCCGAAGCAAATCTGGTGATTGGTGCCATCATCGATTCAGGTGCCACACAACATATGTTCAACCAATTGGAGATTTTCGAGATGGTAGCTAAGCACGACGGCTTGGTTACATGTGCAGGGAACGAGAAACTATGTGCAATGCACGTTGGGATAATTGAGCTCAACGACAAGCTGAAATTACGGGACATTTTATATATACCGGAAATCACTAGAAATTTAATATCTGTGCAGGCGTTGACACATGATGGAAATGACATAACCTTCAAAAGTGATAGATTAGTAATTAAAATTGGTACAGATCACGAAGAAATCAAAATCGGACAAGCCAATAGCGACCTATTTCATTTATCGACATCACCAGAGCTAGAGCTAGAAGCAAACATTGCCGATTCCAAGATTGATGACTATATATTATAGCATCACCGGCTGGGCCATCTGGGCTGAAATACTCTGCAATCAATCAACAAATTTGTCATAGGGCTTGGAGATGTGCAGCTGTCAACTGGACAAATCGAAATATGTGCTGGGTGTGAATATATAAAGTCGCACCACAAGCCTTTCAGACATGTGAAAAATCGATCAATGGAGCTTATCAGAAGGGTGCACTCAGATCTGTATGGGCCGATGCCCACGCCATCAGTCAATGGAGCAAAATATATATTAATATTCATCAATGATGCCACTCACTACATCACAACATATTTTATTAATAACAAAAGTGATACATTTGATCAATTCCGGACATTCAAGGCGTTCGCCAAAATGCAATCGGGCCGAAAACTGAAGATTCTCCAGTCTGATAGAGGAGAAGAGTATGTAAATACCGAGATGTGCAAATTTTTAATTAAAAATGGAATTCATCATGAAATGACGATGCCGGACATGCTATAATAAAACGGTGTCACCGAACGATATAACCGGACATTGATAGAGTCAATCCGGGCCATTAAAATCACTGCTGATATACCTGATGAACTTTGGGGTGAACTTGCCACAAGTGCTACATATTTACACAACTGATTGCCAATGCGAGCCAATAAGGAGAGTGCTTTACCATTTGAATTATGGTATGGTCACAAGCCTGATATCAGTAACTTGTGTGTCATATGGGCTGACGCATATATGCATATTCGCAAAGGAAAAAGGTTGAAACTGGTGCCCCGATCCAAAAAGCTTAAAATGATTGGCTATTATGACAAAAAGAAGGTATACAGGCTCTGGGATCCAACCAATAGGAGGATAGAAATCAGCCATGATATCACATTTGATGAATCTATTATATTAAAATCCTCAACAATCATCAATCCAGAAGATCAAGAATATGTTATTAAAGCGATCATTGGAGAATGCAAGATTGATGAAAAAAGGCAATATCTGGTTAAATAGCTAGGTTATGATGATGACAATAACATCTGGGAGCTAATCGAACAATTGATCGACACTGAAGCTCTACAAATTTGGCAAGATTATATGCTAGAAGCTAATTTAATTGAATCGACCGATAACCCAATAACCTACAAGGAAGCAATTTCCCTGCCTAATGCAAAGCTTTGGGAGGAAGCAATCAATCAAGAGCTTAAATCACTTAAGAATAATGACACGTAGACGATTGTACCTGAGGTGCCTGCAGGACATAAGCCGATTAGATGCAGATAGGTATTTAAAAAGAAGCTCAACACTGATGGATCGGTTGCCAGGTACAAGGTAAGACTAGTTGCCAAGAGATATTCACAACAGCAAGAAATTGATTACAATGAAACATTTGCTCCCATGGCGAAATTCATGTCGATCAGGGCACTTTTATTGATTGGTGCAGTTCTAAACTTAGAAATTCACCAAATGGATGTAAAAACTGCGTTCCTGAATAGTAATCTTGATAAAGAGATCTATATGATGGTACCTGAAGGAATTGACCAATCGGAGCTGTCACTGAGAGCTGTATGTAAGCTCAATCAATCATTGTATAGACTAAAGCAATCACCTCATATATGGAATCAGAAGATCGACAACTATCTCAGCCAATCAAATTTTATAAGACTATAATCAGATCACAGCATTTATCTAAGAAGAAGACAAGATGATCAATTGCTGATAATTATTGCCATATATATCGACGATCTACTAATTCTAGCTGATTCAATGGAAACGATGAACAAATTCAAGATGGAGCTTAGCAACGCATTTGATATGACAGACTGTAGCGAAATTAAACATTTTCTGGGTATTCGAGTCATGCATGATCGAAAAACACATACAATCATAATTGATCAAAGTCACTTTGCTAATCAAATGATTACAAGGTTTAACATGATGGATGCCAAGCCAATCAGTACACCTCTTGATCTATCCATTCAACTCAAAGCTGAAGGGGGAAAATCCACAGACCAAAATCTATTCAGACAAATGATCAGTAGTATAATGTACCTAATGATCGGGACAAGACCTGATCTAGCTGCTGCTGTCAGCATCATCAGTCAATTTTCGGCCAATCCAATGTAAGAACATCACCATACCCTCAAACGATTATTAAGATATATTAAAGGAACAGCCAATTATAAGCTGTGCCTTGGATGCGATCAGGATCTAAGACTGATTGGTTTCAGTGATGCCAACTGGAGAGGAGACATTAATACATGACGATCAACCACAGGCTATATTTTCAACCTATCAGGAGGAGCCATCAGCTGGTCAAGCAAATGCTAACCAACCATTGCCCTATCAACAACTGAGGCAGAATATATAGCATTAGCACATGCGATGAGAGAAGCCATTTGGCTACGCACCCTATTGGATGAGCTAGGATATTTGCAGAATTGTGCGACAACCTTATTTGAAGATAACCAATCAGCAATCGCCCTTGCCAAAAACCCAATTAATCATGCTCGATCAAAGCATATTGACATTTAATACCACTTTATTTGAGAGAAAGTTGAATCAAAGGTGATAGATATCATCTACATGATGACAGATGAAATGATCACTAATGCATTAACCAAGCCACTTGCGCAACTAAGACTTGAAATGTTGATTGCAAAAATGGGCTTATGTAACTAACTTTTTTAAAAACTTTTATGTTCTTTATCATGTCATTCTTATCACTCAAGTAGTATTTTACATATAGTTATTTGCAGTAAATATACTTTATAGATGCTATTCATGATGTACAGTTAAACATTTTATTTTTATTCTTTTATTTTTATTTATTTATTTTATTGAGATATGTCAAGTAGGGGGAGTGTTGAAATTATTAGCTTATTATATCTCTCCCATTAATGATCGATCATATGTCACTCAATTATGTTGTAATTATTAGCTTATTATATCTCTTCTATCAATGATCGATGGATCAATGATCGATCATACATCACTCAATTGTGGCTTAGATGATCTTTGTTTGTATCGACCAATCATAATTTAGCATTAATAAATACACGCATATTGGCTTTATTAGCTAGAGCGCTCTTTACTCCAAACACACACATTCGAAGAACAAATTTCAACAGGTTATGAGCCTCGAGCCGCTCGAATTGCAGCTCGACAACCTGAGATCTACGCAATCATCTACGCAATTACAACTGCGATTACTGTAAGTGTTTATTTAAAATCGTAAACAACGCGTCAAACAAAGCGATAAACAACGCGACAAATGATACCGCGATAAAGCAACGCGATAAACAACATGTAATGACGTAGCACTCAATGACGCGACACGACGAAATGGACAACCTATACGCATCATCGTCATCAGTAACAAGATCGACAAGATTGCGATCTAAATCAAAAACAGACAATAGATATCAACCCCCTGACGATGACGATGAAGGATTGGATAGAAACCATCAGAGCAATATTGCATTTAGCCTCGATCGACAGGAACAGATGGCTACAATGATCAGAAATCAAGAAGATAAATTAGACATGCTTGCAACCCTAATAGGCAAATTGATGGCAAAAATCGACAAAACGATCACATCACCTAGTGCGCCAACCAATCAGAACGCAGCTACAGAAGGCAACACGCCACGACCATCACCATCACCAACAATATCAACAAAGTTTAATGATCTGGCGAAGGAATACCTGAGATCGATTAACAAATTCGATGGATCGGGTGGCGCACCCAGATTGTTCAATTACTTTGATGCCGTAGAGCAATTTATCACCAGCGCCAATCTTTCAATACAAAAGGAGGAAGTCAATGCAGCGATCAGCAAAATTACAGGCAACGCTAGAATGTGGTTACGGAGGCATGTGAACACATCGGGAGAATTTGATTTGTGGGATGACCTTAAAGAAGCTATGACGCAAAAATACACACCAATGGAACAATTGTTACGAATGTGCGATAAGCTTGCGATGATGAAGCAAAAAGGATCGATCGAAGATTATAATGATGCATTCAACCGGATTATGGCACAAATCGAAGATATGACCGATACAGAAGCTATACCGCAATATCTCCGGGGTCTAAGCCCCAGGTACTGGGAATTAATACTTGCGCGGGAGAATATGCCAACAACACTGGAGGCTTTACAACTCGCATGCATCAGGTTCGACCCAGATAACAAGCAAAAGCACAACGAAGCCCACGCGACAGACCGAGGTGGCTACCGAGGCGGCTACCGAGGCAGCGACCGAGGCGGCTACCGAGGTGGCGGTCGCGACAACCGAGGTGGACACGCTGGACGAAGCCGAGGCTACAACAATGAAAACGGAAACAATCGAGGAGGTCATAATGACAGAGGTGACCGAGATGGCGATCGCGGAGCCAATCGAGGCAGGAATTTTCGGGGACACCCTCGGAAATGTTACATCTGTGAGGGAGAACACGGAATATTTCAATGCAACAAATTCAATGATTGGGTAAAAACAGAAAAAGAAAAGGCTAAACCGAGAGCCGAAGCAAATCTGGCGATCGGCGCTATCATCGATTCGGGCGCCACGCAACATATGTTCAACCAATTGGAGCTCTTCGAGACGGTGGCTGAGCACGACGGCTTGGTTACGTGTGCAGGAAATGAGAAATTACGCGCGACGCACGTTGGGACAATTGAGCTCGACGACGAGCTGAAATTACGGGACGTCTTATATGTACCGGAGATCGCCAGAAATTTAATATCTGTGCAGGCGTTAACACGTGATGGAAATGATATAACCTTCAAGAGCGACGGATCAGTAATTAAAATCGGCGCAGATCACGAAGAAATTAAAATCGGACAAGCCGATGGCGACCTATTTCATTTATCAACATCACCAGAGCTAGAGCTAGGAGCAAGCATCGCCGATTCCAACATAGCCGATTCCAAGATTGCAAATATCGCCGATTCCAAGATCGATGACTATATATTATGGCATCACTGACTAGGTCATCCAGGCCGAAATACTCTGCAATCAATCAACAAATTTGTCACAGGGCTCGGAGATGTGCGGCTGTCAACCGGACAAATCGAAATATGCGCCGGGTATGAACACGCAAAGTCACACCGCAAGCCATTCGGACACACGAAAAATCAATCGATGGAGCCTATCGGAAGGGTGCACACAGATCTGTGCAGGCCGATGCCCACACCATCAGTCAACGGAGCAAAATATATATTAACTTTCATCGATGATGCCACTCGCTATATCACAACATATTTTATTGACAACAAAAGTGATACATTTGATCGATTCCAGATATTCAAGGCATTCGCCGAGACACAATCGGGCCGAAAACTCAAGATTCTCCGATCAGATGGAGGAGGAGAGTATATAAACACCGAGATGCGCGAATTTTTAATCAAACACGGAATTCATCACGAAATGACGACACCGGACACGCCGCAACAAAATGGTGTAGCCGAACGATATAACCGGACATTGATGGAGTCAATCCGGGCAGTTAAAATTACTGCTGGCATACCTGACGAACTTTGGGCGGAACTTGCCACAAGTGCTACATATTTACACAACCGATTGCCAATGTGAGCCAATAAGGAGAGTGCTTCACTATTTGAATTATAGCATGGTCACAAGCCTGATATCAGTAACTTGCGCGTCATATGGGCTGACACATATATGCATATTCGCAAGGGAAAAAGGTCGAAGCTGGCGCCCCGATCCAAAAAGCTTAAAATGATTGGCTATCATGACGAAAAGAAGGCATACAGGCTCTGGGATCTAACTAATAGGAGGATAGAGATCAGCCGCGATGTCACATTTGATGAATCTATTATATTAAAATCCCCAACAATTGTCAACCCAGAAGATCGAGAATATGTCATCGAAGCGATCATCGGAGAACGCGAGATTGATGAAAAAAGGCAATATCTGGTTAAATGGCTAGGCTATGATGATAACGACAACACCTGGGAGCCAATCGAACAATTGATCGATACTGAAGCTCTACAAATTTGGCAAGATCGGATGTCAGA
>RBNK01002670.1:0-10315 GCA_003990785.1 Endogone sp. FLAS-F59071 | reverse complement strand
CACTTTCATTCTTTCAAAAGTAGATACTAAAAATAGCAACTCAACTATCTAAAGGGCTAAGAGATATAGGAAGTATAGTTGAGTAGAAACTAATACTGAGAAGAAGTACACTTTGCATAAACCTCTACCACCTATCTAGAATACAGCCCCATTGAGTATTGATATACTCCTACTAACTATTTAGAATAATATAGTTTAGCTGAATATTGACACTACTACTCTATTGAGCATTAATATACCTTTACCAACTATTTAGAATAATATCCAAAGTAACAATATACCATTAAGCACTGACTCACTTCTACCAACTATTTAGAATAATACAGTTCAACTAACAATTAATATATTCTAGCTGAATATTAGCACCAGTACTCTATTAAGTATTAATATACTTCTAACAACTGTCCAGAATAATATTTAAAGTAGTAATATATCATCAAGCACTAACTCACTCCTACTAACTATCCAGTATAATGTAGTTTAACTAATAATTAATACAGCCCAGCTAAATATTAGTACCATTACTTCATTAAGTATTGATGTACTTTTACTGCAATACACTATTAAGTACTAATATACTCCTACCAACTATTTAGAATAATATAGTTCAGCTAATAATTGATATAGTCTAGCCAAATATTAGTATCACTACTTTATTAAGTATCAATATATATTTGCCAATTATCTAAAATAATATCTAGAGTAGTAATATACTATTAAGTACTAATATACTTATATTAACTATTTAGAATAATATAGTTCAGCTAATAATTAATGTAGTCCAGTTGAATATTAATGTCACTCTATTGAGTATTAATACCATTAGGAAACTATTTTCAGTTTATAGTCTATGACTAGCATCTATACTCATAAGCTATTTATAGGTTATTCACAGGCTATTCTAGCTAGTTTGTAGTTTGTAATATTGTTCTAGTAGAGTTCTAGGGTAGTTTGCAGCTGTTCATAGCTGTTCACTAATAATAGTTTATATTCTATAACTAGTATCTATATTTGTAGCTATTTTGTTTATAGCTCTTAGTAAAATAGTTTACAGCTCTTAGTAAAATAGTTTATAGATTAATTAACCATTTTTCTGATAACACTTCTGCTAACTATCTAAAATAATATCTAGAGTAGCTATATATATATCAGGAAACTATTTTCAGTTCATAGTCTATAACTAGCATCAGTACTTGTAGGCTGTTTGCAGGCTGTATGCAGGCTATTCTAGTCAGTTCATAGTTTATGATATTGTTCTAGTAGAGTTTTAGGGTAGTTCATAGCTGTTTACAGCTGTTCACCAATAATAGTTCATAGTCTATAACTAGCATCCATATTTATAGCTATTTTGTTTGTAGCTCTTAGTAAAATAGTTTGCAGCTCTTAGTAAAATAGTTTGTAGATTAATTAGCTATTTTTTAGATATATATCATTGTTAGAACTACTTATTGGAGATAAGATAGATTTTAGTTCTAGATATCAAGAATATAGCTAAAATAATTGAATTAAAATATACTTACCTTTTTGAAGATTAGGCTTTAATGTATCTTAGTAATAACAGATTCTGCTAAAATTCTACTTACTAGGTATCTAGTTAATTATCTCTTAATCTAGATACTAGTCTAAATAAATTATTAATATTTTACCTTTTTCTTTGGATATTATAATATCTAGAATAAGTCTATAGTAAAAAGATAATAATATACAAAAGTTGATACTATCTTCTAGTAGTATAGCTAAAATAAATATCTCTAGCTCTAAGCCTTAGAGGAGATATACTCCTATATATTTGATATAAATACATAACCATCTATATCTATATAAAAGGATTTTACCAAACTTCTTCTATATAGTAGAAAATTCTTATAATACTAATGTTTAGAATCTTTTAAGCAAGGTAAATAAGTTTTAGTTAATCTAGGATATTATGACAAAATATTTTATAATAACACTAATTTTGATTACAGTTATATAATCTTAATAATATTGAGACTCTTAGTATTATTAAGACTCTTAGTATTATTAAGATTCATAATATCACTATAAACTAAAATAATATTTCAATCTGAAATATTATTCTACTATTCAATTATATTATAATCTAATATATCATTTTATTATATCTTAGCCAATCAATTTATATCTTATATTTAGTTAAGTCAATTAGAAATTCAAATAATAACTTAGGTAGCTATCTATATAGTATCTTGTAATTTCTTATAAATACCCTACTTGCAATTAATAATAAAATTTAGACTACAATAAGCTAAGAATATCAGAAAAATGGTTAATTAATCTACAAACTATTTTACTACATAAGAGCTGTGAACTATTTTACTAAGAGCTATAAACAAAATAGCTACAGACATAGATGCTAGTTATAGACTACAAACTATTATTAGTGAACAGCTGCAAACTACCCTAGAACTCCACTAGAATAATATCACAAACCTCAAACACCTTTAGAATAATATTGCAAACTATGAACTGGCTAGAACAGCCTGCAAACAGCCTGCAAACAGCCTGCAAACAGCCTGCAAACAGCCTGCAAACAGCCTATGAGTACAGATGTTAGTCATAGACTATGAACTGAAAATAGTTTCCTAATGGAAGCTTATAATAGATAACCTAAAGAATACTATAGCCTTACTCAAGGAGTGAGTAATTAAGATAGTTTCAAGATTCTAACAGATATACTTTTATTTAATTAATTATACTTATTCTTACTAGTTAACACTTATACAGATATATACTCTTCTTAAGATACTACCACATAATCTGCTAAGACCTCTGAAATATATTTTTTATACTTACTTAATTCCAAGTATTTTACTATTAATATATTTTAGTCTGTAACAATTGGTGCTGACTGGCAGAAAATCAATCAACACCTTGACTGATTTATTATCTATATTGTATAACTGAACTTGCAGAAACCTATAGTGGAAGACAAAAGCAAGAACAGTACTACTACCACCTCTATCTGTATTACTACATCTACCTAGGAGAAGACTTCAAAAGAATAGAAATAATATTAGATAGATTACTTATCTTTTACAGATATACTAAGAAGTATATTTAAGAATTCCTAAATAATTTAGAAAGCTACTTTATAGCTAAAAGACTAGCCAGTACTCAATAAATTACTATTCTAGCTACCTAACTTAGAGGACCTATAAGAGAAACATATCATCTAGCCTTAATAGATATGATAGCTACTGGATTAAAAGGATTGATCATTACAATAACTGCAGCAGCTGGAAATATAGCCACAGCTATATAAATAACTATTACTTATTGAGAAACAACCTAAAACTGGTTAGAAGAGAAATATTTTACCAAACAGAAATAAGAATCAATTAAGGAGCAACTATTCAACATAAAGATGTTAATCAACTAGTACTCAGAGAATTGGGTTACTATTATTGATCAATATATACAACTCTATAAAGAAACCAGACCAGCTATATAAGAAATAGTATTTATAAATAGCTTACTCACAGACCTCCAATGTCATATCAAAAGGTTTAGTCTCTAAAGAATAGAAGAAAAGATTAGAATAGTATAAGCCTTTTAAAATACTAAAGTAGGATACTCCATATCCTTATATAACAAGTTATCACAAGACTTATATAGGAAGTTCTATACTAGAATATCTGTAGTCCAAATATCAAAGAGAATACTATCAAGCCAACAGTTATAGCAAAGATAGGAAAGACAATATACAAAGATAAAATAGAGAAAATTACTAAGATATTCTCTGAAATGACAGTATATATCACTAATCTTAAAGCCAAGGCAATTCACCAGAATAAGCAGCTAAGAGAAATCTATATTGCTGAAGAATAAAACAAGACTGAGATGAATTGTTTCCTCTATGAAAGATGTAGTCACTTTACTAAAGATTGTTGAACTAGAAGTTGGAAGAAAGGCTAAGAAAAGGAGGAAGTTAAGAAGACTAATCATACTAATATAATATAGGAAATTGAGGAAAAAGATAAAAAATTTAGTAAATACTTGAAAACCTACTCCATTAAAATAGTTAGCCACATTATCACTAGAAAGACCCTCTACTTAAGAAAGAAACTAGCCTAAGTATCTAAATTTGTTATCAAAAAAACCAAGAAGCTAATACAAAGATAATAGTTAAATGAAAACTAATAAGAAAAAGCCTTCAAGCAAACAATATAACCTGGTGAGACAGTTATCTCAACCACTAAAGATGAAGAAATAATAGATCAAGAGGAGAACAAGAAGAAGAAACTTAGAAGAGTTAGAGAATTCAAGTATAATCCTTAGTAGGATATTGCTAGCCAGAAGGCTAACATTATCTTTAAAAAACTTTTCTAAATTATACTATTGACAAAGTAGAAAGTAAAGACACAGATTATAAAAACTAAGTCAACTATTCAATTTAAGGAAGTTAATACTGCTGAAGAAGAGGAGGAAGAGTAAATCTATATTTTATTTACTTATATACAATATAATATTAGAGGACTAGCATGTTTAGTTATCATTAATATAGGAGTAAGAGTTAGCATCATTGTCAAGTATTTCTTACACTGTCTAAGATAAGATATTGATGAATCTGCCACTGTGAGAATGAGACTCTAGGATTGGCAAAATATAGAAAATTAAAGAGCTCAATCAGGAATTAGTAGCTAGGCTAAGTTCTATATATAAAGGATTGGAGAGTATATCAGAAAAATGGTTAATTAATTTACAAACTATTTTACTAAGAGCTGTGAACTATTTTACTAAGAGCTACAAACAAAATAGCTATGAATATAGATGCTAGTTATAGACTACAAACTATTATTAGTGAACAGCTATGAACAGCTATGAATTACTCTAGAACTCTACTAGAATAATATTACAAACTATAAACTGATTAGAACAGCCTGTAAACAGCCTGCAAACAACCTATGAGTATGGATGCTAGTCATAGACTACAAACTGAAAATAGTTTCCTGATATATATAAGATAAAATATAAGGGAATAATATTCAAAATTCAAAGGGTTATATGTCTTATAAGGTACAAAGGATGGTAAGTTCTTGGATGTATTTCAATAATCAAGTTAATCTGTTAATATCTAAAAGCAATATACATATCTTAATATATCTTAACTTGAAAATCACTAAGTAAAACTTCTTTACTGGTTTTGTTCAGGTCTTAGATTTTTTATTTGGGCTCAAGCTTAGGTAAAAATTTATTAAATAAAAATAAAGAAAGTATTTATATAAAACTTGAGAGGTAATACTAAATAGAATAATATGATAATATATTAAAGAATGCTAAGAAATATTGTGGGAATTCTATAGAAATTATTAATTTAGGGGGTGTAATCTTTATTGGGAACTGGGTTTTCATTGATTTCTGAGTATTTATCGAGATTTGTTATAACTGCTAAGTTTTCAGTAAGGTCTGGTATTTTATTGAATATTGGGACTTCATTAGGGGCTAATATATAGGCTCCACCTGTTTGGGAATTACTTATTCAAGGTTGAACTTCGCTGAAGTCTGGAACTTTATTAAATATCTGGTTTTCATTGAGGTCTAGTAATGTAATATCAGTCATAGAGATGATCTTATAAATTGTTTATAGTACAGCAATATCCTTGTTGATTTTGGTAGTCTTGGAGGTAGTTTTGTTATTCTCAGGGGCTAGAAGTAGAACTTATGAGTTTGCTGTGATATTGTTGACTTCTCTGATAGCTTTGAAAGACATGAAATTGAGAGTTATAGGTGCTTTGAATTCCAAGTTTATTAGAAAACTATTTTCAGTTTATAGTCTATGACTAGCATCTGTGCTTATAGGCTATTTGTAGACTATTTACAAGTTATTCTAGCCAGTTTATGGTTTGCAATATTGTTCTAAAGATGTTTGAGGTTCACAATATTATTTTAGTGAAGTTCTAAAGTAGTTCATAGTTATTTATTAATAATAGTTTGTAGTCTATAACTAGCATCTATATCTATAACTATTTTGTTCATAGCTCTTTGTAAAATAGTTCACAGCTCTTAGTAAAATAGTTCATAGATTAATTAACTATTTTTCTGATGTTTATTAAATTGTCAGAGACTACAGCATTAAGGAGTGTAGGGTTGTTAAGATTGTTGAGTTTAAATATCTTGAAATTGTTAATCTTAATGGGTTCTAAGATTGCAGATTCTTCATTTATATTATTTTCAGTAGATGAGGGTTCCTTAGTTTGGTCTTGAACTGATAGTTCTGGGTTAAAATCCTCCAAAAGAGTATCTAGAATATCTAAGCACTGACTGGTGGTCATCTGGATTTAGTACTTATACTATAATCTTCCTAAGTAAGATATTACTATTAGCTAATACTTAAAGACTTTATATGTTTTTCTTCTCAAGGTTCTTTTTCTTTTTATCAGACTAAGGTCTAATAGTTCTAAGGTATCCATAACAGTTTTCAATATATATCCAAGTTGATAGTAGGACTTGAAGTAGAATACATTCTTGAGAAGTTGTCTATATTGTTTTGAGTAAAGTCTACTATATCTATGAGATCTTCTATATAATCAATCTCAAAGAGGGCCTATGGTTCTATATCTCTGTATAGAAGTACTTGCCAGATTATATTAGTTATAGCTAAGATGTCTATAGAAAGTAGTTGAGTCCTTCTTATAACATTAGTTCTGTCATAAGGTTCTATCCTTTCATTGATAATATTCCTGATGGGCAGTATTGTCTTGATGTTGGATATTTGATAATGGTTACTGAGGTTAAAATATATATCTCCTCTCACTACCTCTATCTTAGTTATTACAAGTAGAAAAAGCAGTATACCTTTGGAAGTACTCCAAGAAGTATTAGTCTAGTTTAAAGAAATCATACCTGTTAGGATAATTGTAACTGATGCCCAATCCTACAATACTATCTTAGACAACAGTTGATTAAAGAAAGCTAAGGTTAAAATTGATTTGGATATATAGAGATTAATCTTTATCAATTATAGAAAAAAGTTCAGTATACCTCTAGATATTCAGAAAGGAGTAGTACTGAAACTTATCTAGAGATCTGAAGATAAAAGTGATATGGATAAAGAAATAACTTCTAGATAGGTATACCTCAACATAGTAGAAGAAGAAGAAGTCAATATTGAGAGGAGACTGAAAGATTCATACAAGTATGAAATGCTCTGATTCAACAATGATGAATATCTCCAAAGCTGAGTTATTGAAGCATACTGAGCCTTAGAAGACCCTCCATTCGAACTATTACCTGAGGAAGGATCTGCCCTATGAAGGACTCAAATAATAATAAAGAACATTGACATTGCTCAGAAACGACAGACACAAGACGAATTTCAAGCCTACTATAAGATCGCCAGGATCTGGAAAGAAGATCTTGAACATGTATAAGACTGACGACATACAGAGGCATGCAAACGAGCACTATATCAAGGGATTCCACTCCAATCTCAAAGGATCGCCCTCCAGATTTACAGACTCTTCTAGTTCTGACCAGCCACCTTGAAAAGACTTACCAAAATTGGACTATCCACATTTCACCAGCTATCTCAAACTACCTTTGAGGAACTTAAAGAAGAAATCAGCATAATACAAAGAGATTTTGACCAATTGGAACAGTTTCTTAATTTGTGAAACCTTTTAACCATCTTAACTTTTTAACCATCATAAATCTTTAACCATCTTAAATCCATAACTTATATAACTTGTTATATAACATAAATTTTGAATAGCCAATAGTTTTGAGAGTAGTAACAGGGCAGCTACCTATATAGCACCTCTTCAAAACTGTATAAATATCCCCCTTTATTTCTATTCAATAAATCTTTGCCTGAGCTTGAGCCCAATACAAGTCTAAAAATCCAAATACAACTGGTAAAGAAAGTATTGCTTAGTGAATTCAAGCTAAGAAAAGAGAACCTTTTGACATCTAACAGATAATTGATTGCTGATACACATCCGAAGGGACTAATATTCCCTAGCACCTCTTAACATATACTTTAATATTTTCGCAGTTTTATTCCTCTACACACTCTATTTCCACTTTGGTTTTATCTACAGTATAGATTTTAGCTCAGCTACTGGTTCCCAATTGAGTCCCCTATATCTTCCATACTTAGCCAATCCCAGAGTCTTATCCTCACATTTTGGTGCTTAACATGGGGGGGTAATATTCAATTTTATTGAGTATATACCCCAGTGATATACTTTCACTACTATGAACAACCTTGACAAGATGGACCATCCAGACATACCATCAAGATTAGTAAGGACACCGATTCGGAAACACTACTGAAGACTATCACAAGAATCGGATAGATCAGATACATCTACAAGTACTATTGGAATTACTATCATCTACGAGCATATTCAACTATCAAGAGAAGGAACTGAAAGTGAATATAACAGTGAAGGAGTAGAAAGTATCTACCAAGGAGAATTGGATGGACCAATCTGGCATTGGACTGATGATTTTGAAATCAATACACTATTTGAAGAACAAGAAGAAGAACCAACAGAACAAAATTTCGACATTTCACTATTACCACTTACCTTTTCAGGATACACACCAGCCAAGTCAGTGAACTGATTCATTGATGACATTCAACTTTATATTGCAGCAAGAGGACTAAATGCGGCACAACATGGCAGCATCATTGTAGCAGCACTTAGAGGACTGGCAAAAACCCAATACAATGCAGCAATTGCAGCAGGAGCAGCAAATGGAGGATTAGCAGCACCACCAACTGATGTAGCATCCATCACAACTTGTTATATATAGTTGAGAACCAGATATCATACAGTAGAAATACAACAACAGCTGAGGGATTAGATCATATAAACTGTACAAGAAAAAGGTCAGTCACCTTTGGAGTTCTATACCAAAGTCCGAGACATGATCAAAACTACAGGATACATAGATGCAGTTCAAGACCAGGTAGCAGAATCAACCTTCATGTAGAGAATACAAGCAGAATTAGCACTTGTGATTTGGTCATCACCTACCACTCTCAACCTACTTGGAAAAGTTAATTTCGCTCAGAGATATTGGCTAGTACGAAATCCAAGTCAAGACATCTACCAACAGATAGTGGTGCCTACATTCAGAAGAAGAGAAGTTAGTAAGCTATATTACCCTATATTGGTTATTAACACAACATCAACTGGAAAACCAGTATCTACTGAGCGAGATATTGATAAGTTAACTGCCAAGTTTACTAGGATAGAAGCACACATCGCCAATATTAAGAAAAAGCAGTACCAACCTAGACGACAGTCTTACAACTCTTCTTACAGTGCCCAACCTGCAAATCAGAATAATAATCAGAGTAACAGGAATTACGATCGATTCTTGACATGCTACAAATATGAAGAAGAAAGACACATTGCCAGAAATTGTCAGTCAGAGACAAATAGAAGAGCAGAACCAAGCAACAGTAACCACCAATAGCAGACTAGACAAAGAGACAGGATGTACCTTGTACAAATGCCAACTCTCCAGATTCGAGAGATCTTTGAAGTGTTGAAATTTGATCTTCGAATGTGTGTTTGGAGTAAAGAGCACACTGGCTAATGAAGCCAATATGTGTGTATTTATTGATGCTAAATTATGATTGGTCAATACAAACAAAGATCGTCTAAGCCACAATTGAGTGACATATGATCAGTCGTTGATGCATCGATTATTGATAGAAGAGATATAATAAGCTAATAATTACAACACTCCCCCTGCTTGATATATCTCGATAAAAATAAATAAATAAAAAAATAAAAGAATAAAAGTAAAGTGTTCAACTGTACATTACAAATGTCATCCATGAAGTACATTTACTGCAAATAATTATATATAAGATACTACTTGAGTGATAAGAATGACGTGATGAAGAATATAAAATTTTTTTAAAGAAATAATGTTAGTTACATAAGCCCATTTTTGCGATCAACATTTCAAGTCTTGGTCGCGCAAGTGGCTTGGTTAATGCATCAGCGATCATTTCATCTGTCGCTATGTAAACAATATCTATCACCTTTGATTCAACTTTCTCTCGAATAAAGTGATGCTGAATGTCGATATGCTTTGATCGAGCGTGATTAATTGGATTTTTGGCGAGGGCGATTGCTGATTGGTTGTCTTCAAATAAGGTTGTTGCACAATTCGGCAAATATCCTAGCTCATCCAATAGGGTGCGTAGCTAAATGGCTTCCTTTGTCGCATAAGCTAATGCCATATATTCTGCCTCAGTTGTTGATAGAGCAACGGTTGCTTGGCGTTTGCTTGACCAGCTGATGGCTCCTCCTGATAGGTTGAAAATATA
>RBNK01002669.1:0-10316 GCA_003990785.1 Endogone sp. FLAS-F59071 | reverse complement strand
TTTTTTTTACACGCCCTTTTCGTAAAATGTCGATTCACTTGGAACTCCTCGCACCCCTTGACGCGTCTCCGTCAAGCCAAGCGAATGCTGGATTGTGTTTGATCCCGATCTACTTGATATGTTATACCGTGTCCCGCCTGACGCGGCCTGTTCGAGTATATATCATACTCGTAAGCATCCACCCTCTCCCAACCTCACGCAATATTAGGGCCTCACTCACTGCTTTGACGACGACAACACCATACATTATTATGGCTGGCCTCACCCCTGAATCAGCGAGTCCTATACACATAAACAGCCCCGTCAGGGCAGCCACGGCGGTAGGGACCGGTCGAGCACACACCGCATACCGCTTAGTCTAGGGAGCTCGTTGGTCATGGGTGGACTCGTCGTGCGAGGGATTTGGGCGTTCCTAGTGGGGTTTACGTTGAGCCTTCATCTACAAATACACAATTTGGCCTCTCTCTCGCTTTAATGTATCCATGCACCGTACTTATCAACTCGATTTGAAATTCACGACCCCCACGGCACTTACGACGGCATGCTACGTGACCAGTTTGCTTCGAAAACACACCGTACACTTACGTTTTGGTTGTGTACTATTACCAGCTAATCATTGTTGTCGGCTTGGCTCGTATAAGGCTGCAAAGTCTCTACATGGCGTTGCGGGCGAAGCACCAGACTACGACGGTCGACTCAACAAGCCCAGCTAGCAAAATATCAAAATTGATAACCGATACAAACACAAAGGTAGGAATATCATGAGCTGCATGAGTTGGGGGAGAGGAGAGAGGAGAGGGGAGGGGTTTTAAAATAATTTACACCTCCGGCGGCACTGAAACATAAAAGTAGCCTTGCGTATTGATCAGTATACTAACCTGCGCACCTCGTCCTACAACACCAAAATTATGCGCAAAGTATATGGAGGTTAGCAGTCGCAAGAATGATCACCAAGCGCGAATCTTGTTGGCGGTCGGTTAGGCCTTGTGGCCTTGTGGAGCAACGAGGTATGATAGCAACGTGAGCGGTGACACACGTAGTTAAAAAAAAAAAAAAAGGAGGGATGTGGGGATGTGGGCCGTGCTCGTGTGTCGGCAAGTGTTTAACATACAGGCGTATCGCCGTTTCATACAGATGATATTCAAACCTGACCTTGGGAACGATACGGTATTGTGAGTATGTTATATAGTAACGCATATGGGGTTGGCTGATAAAAATTGACATAGACGAGTGATAGGAAAGAAAAAAAAAAAAGGAATGGGAGGAGTAAACCATTTGATACATATATTCTATTCATCGATTTATCGTTACTTCGCTTCTACAATTGAAGGAAATCATCTTTTTCTGGACAAGCAGGGATAATCTTTGGCCAACCAAACAAATCTCCAGAACATGCGTCGATCCATGTACCCGGGATCCTGATGCACCAGATTTATGTTGAAGAATTATAGCAATTGTTGGCGGAGATGTGTAAGCATTGAATTTATACCCTGTGCATACTTTCGCGTCGGTTTCAGTAAAGATGTGAACAACAAGAGCATGCGCATCATTCTCATCTCTATCTTCATCTGTAAACCTACAGCGGCTTGCAAGCACTCTGCGTGGTTCTCGGCTCTTTTATGGTACGCAACATGGTCAGCCTTTTGTACATTTCCTTTAGAAATGCTCCCTGACCTGTATACACGTTTCAGTACGAATCACCCCACGCGAGCCCTCCAGTTACTATAATGGCGCAGTGTAACGAGCAGAGCTGCTTAACCATATCTTTGCACGTGATGGCGTATAGCAGTATAGCAGGGGTACAATTTGATCAAACACTGACTTTTTGACAACCTTGATGATTCAATCAATGCATGGCCAAAGATTGCGATTGTGAATATGTACTCGCATATAATAATTAATATAAGTATCCAGTACTGAGTCGACAACCTGACATTGATTTCGAATTGGACCAGCTTTTGATATTGTACCATGTGTTTGTGTGATCGAGTTTCTAGAAGAGGGAGACAAAGGAAGGGGTCCGTTCCGCTACTTTGGACCTTTTCATTACACGAGTGGACAGCTGATTTATCGAGTCTGGAGGGTTCTTCACAAAGAAAAGGCAGTTGACGAAAAGGACATTCCGAATTGGACCAATCTGGCCTAATATTTGTCGTTGCACCTGCTTTTCAGTTCAGCCCCAAAAATATCAGTGACGTTGAAAACAGACAAACGCCAATTTCTCTGAACAATGAACCGCTCTGGGAATCCTTGGGAAATATATCATAGTATTATTTCAAAGGATAATATTGTTCGCAATGTGTCCCTTTGGCCCGTATAGAGGTCGGGTGTATACCTATTTTTCTTTTATTTATTGTTTTAGGCGTGTGTGCATTGTCCTAATGGCCCAATGGGAAGCAGCGCTTCAGGATTCACTATTCGCGTACGTAAAGAGGCCAATATTATGAAACAAAAGCAATCTCTCTCTGCAAATGTGGCGCTAAGACCCATTACAAGTCAATCAGGTGAGACAGAGACCTTTTGTTCACAGAAAAAGAAAAACCTCGGCGCAAGGTGACGTAATTACAAACTAGCTGGCAGAGATATAAATTTTGATACTGTGTAGCCGTGCAATGTTCTTTCTGGCATTTAGGTAGTATGTCTTGCAACACGAATACCCAACTTTTGGACTCTCCGACTCTCTCCTCATTCTCATCACTCGCTTCCGAAATATTAGCCCAAATATTTGGGTATTTCAAGCCTTCATCGAAGGGTGAGCTCCCGTTCAAAATCCTCAACCTTTCCCTCGTCTGCAAAGGATGGCAGGCTGTTGCTGAATTTTTCCTCGAACAAAACATGTTTGAAGCCCCATTTGCTAAAATGAAATATGAGGACATCCGTTGGTTCCTGCACATATTACAGGAATCTGCTAAACTCGGTGTCAACTATCGCCATCGCGTGCAATACGTTGATGTGAACTTAGATACGTGTGCTAGAGAGACAGAACTTAAAGAAGTCTATTTTGTTATCTGCAATCTCTGTTCCTCTGCCCGTGGAACACGCATTCAAGGGAGTTACTACCATGATGATTCACTAATTACCAGTATTCTCAAACGCACTTCGACCACTGAGTTACAGATAGAAAAAATACCAGCATACTATATAAAAAGATTTCTCACCAAAAGTCGCATCTTGAGACGCTTGCATAATCTCACGCTCTCGGAAGAGATGAAAGGGATGGGCAATTATAGAAATGACCAATTCTTACGTGCACTGGGCAACAAAGCACAAGAGCTTCGGCGCCTCGAACTTCGCGAATGTATAAGTATGATGGGGGATAGTTTTCAACGGTGTTATTTGAAATGGCCCAAGCTCCAGTATCTTCTTTTGCCCGGATGTTGGAATTTGAGCTGGGAGTTTGTCTGTGCAGCAGTAAAGGCATGCCCCAACCTTCGTGAAATTCATTTGCCTAATCGGATAATGGACGGTAAGGGCCAATGTTGCGAAAAGGCAGTGAAAAATCTACTTGAAGATCACGGGTTTCAGCCTCGCGATGGAACTGAATGGATGATTTGGTATCGAGATAGTATAGATAGTATGGGTTGATTCATGACTTGCCTGATTTATACGATTTGGAGTTCCGATTTCATCCCTTGTACTGACAACTATCATCTAGTTCGCAATAAGAACTTAGTTTTAGCGAGCCATCTGTATCTCTTCAATGTTTCTGTATAAATATCCCCCTATTTTCCCTTCAAATAAAGTCAGTTCTTTCAGAGTCTTTGAAATATCTTAACATCAGTCGTAGTAAAGCCCAAACCAGTGTAGCACATAGGGATACGCAAACGGAGATAGCGGTTTCATCGTTCTGAGAGTTCTCAACCGAACCGACGCGCAAAGTTTAGCATTTTTGGTACCCTTCGTCACAATAACTTGATAGCTTAGAAAATATATATAAAGCCGATGATCAACCAGAACGAGGTATGAAGGTTCCAGAATTGACAAGCTGGCGAAGCTAGCGAGATCGACCGGCAATCCACTTTATTTGTGTAACCTTAGAATAAATTAAAATCTAGCTCTGAATAATTGAAAAGAGAAAATAGATCAGGGCCGCTATGCGGCCTGTTATGTACAATGTGTAAAATATTTTGCAAATTTTTTGAAAGGATAGGGTGTGTTGGGTATCAATTCTTCCAGTTCCTCACGATGCTCGCTAAACCTGGGACAGACTTTTCTGGCTTTGCCAGCTCGTCAATCCCGGACTAAGCTTCGCTTTGTTCAGGACTGTCGTATTGGTGATTCGTAGATTTGGGAGTGGAAGTATTTTTGGCAAGTGTGGATGTCCGTACTGCCTTTACCCATCTTGATCCTGGAACTTTTGCGTCATATGACAGTTGACACAAGTGAAGTTTTGGTTTTGGCCACTGATAAAATTGGCATACAATGTGCTAGATGGTAATACCTTTCGAAAATTTTTCGGGGAGACCAGTTACCATACTGTAGAATCCCATTGATAGATGAGCCTCCCTCAGTGGCTTCTGTGGATGTTTCTGCTTGGATAGAGTAGGGTTTATGTTGAGATGTATCAATTCCAGCAGCTGCCATGCATTCAGAAAACCAATTGTGCAGGCGATCTGCCATCAGGTTTTTGTATGGGAATCGTGTACTGATGAAGAGTTAATCTCCTTTTTCTGGATGCAGTGATGCAGTTTCTGCTATCCAATGATGTGTCCAATAGACTGGGCAGAGATTCTTTTCCTCCAGGGGTCGTGGAATTGGTCCGGAAGTTTTTGATTGGGTTCTCAGGGGTGCACTCCTTAGTCATGTCAGCATAGAGAACCATTTCCACTGGCCAGTCAGGTTCTCCACCTCGAAAAATTACACAAAGCCTCTCCTCATCTACTTCTTCTGTTCTTACTCCCAGTCCAAACATACCTCCTTCCCTGGTTTCCTCGTTGTCTGCTCTCGCCTCGTCGTCTGTTACCACCACGTCGCTTCCATTTCAATCAGATGTTCGATTTCCTCTCCATCCCCGTCGCCATCTTCTGTCCCACCTCGTCACCTCGCCGTTTGTTCCCACCGCGTCGTTTCCTTCTACTTCCATTTCAATCAGTCGTGCTATTCCCTGTCGCCGTCTTCTGCTCCCACTTCGTCATCTGCTCCCGCCTCGTCGCCTGTTCCTCCAAGCGAACGTGCTACTATTTTGTCCTCGTCGTCTGCTCCCACCTCATCATCATCGTCTGGCATATTATAACCATCTCTTTTCGGGTTATTTATTCAATGCAATGTAAGGTGACTGCAGAGGCCGTCGGTTGGTGGGCGATGTTTGGTAGGAGACGCTCGAAGGAGAAACGATGGGACGATGATATAAGCGACGTTGGGTAGGTAACGCATGACGACAGGTTAGAGAGAAACGATGCGACGATGGAAAAGACGAGTTAGTGGGTGACTTTGAGTATGAGGACGACGGCTCGGTTAGTGGGCAACAAAGCGGCAATAGGAAGGTTGGCCATAATAAGTGAGCGGGAGACAATGGATGAATGGACGACGTTTTGTGAACGATGGGGGCAATAACGAGTTGGTGGGTAACAATAGGTTGGTATGGGTTGGTGAATGCGGATGGATGGGCGATGACGATAGGTTAATGTGCAATTATGGGTGAGTGAGGTGATCAATACGACCGATGTTGTGTAGACGGGCAACGATGGATTCGTGGGAAACACTGGGTGGGTGACAGGCGACAGTGAGTCGGCAAGCGAGCGGCGATAGAATGGGTTGGTATGTGACCACAGGTAGGAGGGGTTGCGTCCCAACAGCCCAACAAGTGATATTTATTTTTCTAGGAAAATCAAATATAGGCGATTCACGTTCCACATTTATATCGTCTTTCAAATACAAAAACAAATGTGTCCAGCTCTCACGATCTAATGGTAGTTACATCGGGGGTATACTTCTCGAGAATCGGCAAATATGTAATAACGCCAATCACGAAATGTGTACGTTTATAAACACTGCACTGGTAATATACTCCACCGGCTTCAATGCTTTGTCTATGGCCGTAGTGGTTTCACAAGCGCTATTGCTAAACAAAGCTAATCTTTGACCGTCGGGGTTGAGCCGCCGTGGTTCTTATTTGGAGTTGCAGATAAATCTAACAATCGTTGCAAGCGCATGGTCTGACGGAGTGAGTCGGCACTTTAACAGACACTAGCAGTTTTGCAAATGCATTATATACTATGTTTTTTTTTTTTGTTCTTTGGAGGACAGTGAGAACAGCTGCGGGGTAGTTATATATATGACCGTTGTTTATTGTCATCGCGCTGCTGGTGGATAGGACATGGTCAGATGGAACACAGAGAATGGAGAGCGTTTCGTCCTTTTGTCCACCTACCCACTAGGTAACAACCTCTTGAGGCTCAGAAGAGTGGTAAAAAATAATACTACCTTTCTCCATTAGAGTTTGCGTCTTAACAGGAGTTTGCGTCTCAACAGGAGGTTGCGGCCCAACAGGAGAATCAGCTGCAAACGATCCAGCTGGAGTAATATCTATAATTATATGATAAAAGACAAAGATTGGCATTATTTCATTATGTCTAAGAAGCCTGATAACACAAAGGAGTTACCAGTCGCATGTGAATTTGCGGTTATCATTAATACACAATGGTGACTGAATCACGTAACTTAATCGAGAAATTGGATTGTTTGATCGCAAAAGATTAACATAAGGCTTCGCGTACCGATGGCTTTTATAGAGCCAGGAATATGACGTGAAAATTAGAAGGTGGAAAAATTACATTACTCAGTCCAAAGTATTGCTACATCTAAAAATACAAATGGTGCAGCATTGATCCTAATTCTCGTTGCACTCCGATGCTGTTATTAGTTGTGATATTCCTGCACAATTATATTCTTAACTGTAATATTACTAGGTCTGGGCTCCTCTTTTTTTCATATCTTTTATCTCCTTCTTAGCCATCCACTTTAGTCGTTCCTCGTCTGTTGGATCGCGGATTTTCCAAGTCCACGGCCTTACTAGAGCACCATTCTCATCCTTTGACGCAGAGAGCACTGCAATTTTTTGACTGCCCTGAGAATGCACACTAGTAAATATTGAGATGGAAGACTTTTTATTAAACTGACGCGTTATATGAAGTACTATAGTTACATACTATATATTTACCGTTGCATTTCCCCCACGCAATTTTGATCTTGGAATAGAACTTGAATGGCTTCAAACTTGTCCGTTGAATTCATGTTTCGAAAACACTTCCAGTTTCCATCTTCCATATTGAAGCCGCCCCACAATATAATGATGCCGTATTTACTTTGTATACCGTAAAGAAAATCAGTGTCGTTGGTGATCACTGTACGCCCCTCAGCAGACGCACTGTCAGCGACGATCTGGTCCTCAGCTCCTCTGATATCTATAATTGGATCACAAATAAGAGAATAAGTGACGTCTCTTCCAAACCGCAAAAGTCTCGAATGTCTGCAAAATGCCCTACTTTCTTGATCAACATCGTCAACAAAACCGTTTAGAAATTCGCCTTGGAAGTTTTCTTCAATCCTCGCCCTAAATCCGAGCAGACATTCGTCAAACTTGCATTTAAAGGAGCTCGGTATAGATAAGGAAGTAGCCATTCTCGCGAGAGAGATGTCCAATAAACCTTTTGGAGCTCAAAGTCAATGAACATGACGACTTCGTGCGCCGGTGGTCACACAAAAGAAAGCAATCAAGCCATTGTTGATGTAAATAAGATAAGATTTTGATTGAAAATAAGCAATTTGCAATTAGAATCTGTAATCGTCAAACAGCACATGGGATAATGGGCTTTGTTGTATTTCATGTTCGACATACGACATTATCGCACTCTCGATATAGTTACATCCAAACCTGACTCGATCCTATCAGGATTGTCATACCATGAATTGACTCGGATATCCCGTAAACATGAAGTTATCAAGCATAGCTACTCCTCCGCAGCAAATCAGCCCGTCGTAGGTATCGTTACCGCTAAAGTTATGTGATTACATGGCGCTCGCTGTCAAAATTGAAAGATAAGAGCCAAGCTTGCAACGATTTCTAAACACAAAAAGAAGTGATACAAGTATATAAACGGTAGGTTTCTCATGATAATTTCTCCATACCCAAAGAGACCCCAGTAAGATCGACGAAACTATTATTTGTTTGGACAGGCCTATTTTCCTGATATGTATATCGCGCAGTAGCAATGAAATTTGATTTGGTGGCTCGCCCCGGAAATCCCACTTTGGACAGACAACGCGCTTGTGTCATAATAAAACATATCTCTTTCGGTTCTACATAAGCACTAGAATGTTCCTTGTGTAATGTTTAAGGCTATTCTATGTTGCCCGTCGCACGCACTCTTAGCTCGCTCGTTTTTATTACCTTACAACTACGTTTATTTTCTTCCCAACTTGATAAAAAGACACGCTCGAGGTGTGGAATCCCGTTCACCTTATATGAACACATTGTGCGTCTTCGACTTCCCTATATAAAGTTAAGGATATTACCGTAATCGGAACAAATGAGCATAAAGCGGCAACGGTCTGATCCGTTAAGGAATTATGCATAAGCAAAAAAAAAAAAAAAAAAAAAAAAAAACAATTGAAAAAGCGACGCTAGTATAGGATTAGAAGAAAAAAAAAAAAAACGAGTGATGGAATAGTGATCTGAAATGATGACAATTCGAAATGATATGAGGTGTTGAATACAATCAACTATACAGGAATGATCTGACTAAATTCTCCGACGCACCAATTTAGCATCAGAAGAGGATGTTCCATCAAGGATAAATTATACCCAGAAAATATTAACTCGATGAATTTTGATCATTTCTGTAGCTGACTATAATTTTTTTCTACTCACAATATTTATTAGGCATTTTTCTGAAAATCTCGACGGCGATGCTTTCCGCAGTTTTCAAACCGGAAGGAATGGCTATTTTCAAGCGGGCCATCCCCAGAGGAAATCCTGACTTTCCGCGCATGTTTTTTTTTTTGTTGGATCACTCACGCCTTGGGCTGTGGGAAGAAATTATTTTAGTATATATTGATTGTGACGACCGACCTGCGACTTCCTTGATTTTCGAGAACTTGCCACCGTTTTGGAGTTGCCGTTTTTAGTTGTTCCCGCATATTTAAGCTCTGTAACATTTATTTCTGCGTGATGACATTTTTATCGGCATGATGAAGTTGCTGGCGGCAAGATGCCACCACCAGCGGCATTACGCAATTCGCAATGATCAAATAGTATTTTAGCCTTTCAATTTTGTATAAATATCCCCTCTGTTTCCTATCAAATAAAGTCAGTTTGTTCAGAGTCTTTGAAATATCTCAAACAGAGATAGCAGTTTCATCATTCTAAGAGTTCTCAACCCGCAGTTCTCTCAGAGTCTTTGGAATATCTCAAACGGAGATAGCAGTTTCATTGTTCTGATCATTCTCAACCAACGCTTAGTATTTTTGGCACCCCCGCCACAATATCTATCAATTGCTTTAACGAATGAATTACATTAGGCAACGAACAAATAAAAGTATAAATCGTCCAACGGATCTGCGCATTTAAGAATCCCTATGCTGCTTATATATATATATATATATCACCCAAGGAGGAGGATATTCAAAAACCAAAACTAAAAATGATCAATCGAGCTTTCCGAGGCTGGAATATAAAAATAAAATAAAATTGGAACCAAAGATCACGAACTGATTTTTTGATAGTAGTCATGACAAATTATATTCATCGCAAGTGTCTCCTTACCTCCTACTGATACCGCACCCAGCCCTCTCCTACCTCACCATCTCCACCGTCACCACCAAGCCTTGGAGCCTCATTTCCTCGGATGAAATGTCTTTTAATGGTATTCCAGAGAGACATCAAGCCCGCGGACTTCAGCGAAGCGAGGGCAAGTGAGGGGAAAAAAAAAAAAAAAAAAAAAAAAAAGTTGAAACGCCAGCGCCTCTCCCGATCGTCGAGGAAAATTGATGGAGGAGATTGTTATGTATGATCGGGGTTTACAAAAATGGAGATAGTGATTGACACTATGTATAAAGAAGTTTGACCGACAATCGACGGCAAGACAGATGGATGGACAGATATGAAACAGACTAAAAAAAAAAAAAAAAAAAAAAAAAAAGAAAGAGAGAAAAAGAGAGAGGAAGAGATAGAAAGATGGCGATATACAACGAAAAGATAAAGAAAAATAATATTCGGATGCGGAGATGGTTGGGTAAAGAGCAAACGAAAAAGTATCGCTAGGCCCGATAGCGTCGTGCCATCACGTTGATGTTTTTCTTTATCTTTTCGTTGTATA
>RBNK01002668.1:0-10318 GCA_003990785.1 Endogone sp. FLAS-F59071 | reverse complement strand
CCCCCCCCAAAGAGAAAAAAAAAAAAAATGAAAATGAAAATGAAAAGAAAGAAAAAAAAGAAAGCAAACTTCTGCTCACCCTGGTCTCTCTGGCCAAATCATCCTGACGCCATACCTCTTACCTAACTCGTCAAACATGACACTCACAAGCCTAGAACACCCGTGTCCACCAATTACGAAAGCTGGCACACCTTTTACGTCTCCATTCTCTGCAAACCCAACCATTCGTGACGGTGGCTGTGTCAGTATGCCGGGAACAGCCACTTTGGGAAAGTACCGGAACCGCTGATTCACGCGTGGATGCGCAATAATATTGTCGGGGTGCCGTTTTGACTTGGAGGGGGAAGGACGGGGAGAACCCGTGGAGCCCACAGAGCCTACGGGTGAGACGGGGGTGGAAGTGGTGGTGGGGGAGGAGTAGGAAGTCGACATACGACGGGAGCGAGGCACCAACCGGGGGGAAGAGGATGGGGAGGTCGTGGGACTGGCGCTCATGACAGCGGCAATGCTTGGGGGAGAGGTGCGGACGGTAGGGTGAGGAGGTAAGGGCTGTTTGCGGGTGCGAGAAGTGGGGAGGGGGGTCGACTGAGACTTGTTGGGGGAGGGAGAGGGAGGGATGACTAGACTGGTAGGGGGGGAATAGTTGGAGTAGTTGGGGCGCGGATGGCGCGGAGGTGGAGGGCGCGGGAGAGGGGCTGTGTGGGAAGCTTCGGGCGCCCGGCGGTAGGCCATGTTGGGGAAAAAGAGTGAGGTTTAGCGGTGGTGAAGCGGGAGGGAGAGAGAGTCGCACGAATGGGCTAATAAGCGAGTCTGTTGTTTATTTTATTTTTTTTTACTGTGAATTTGTTTTTTTTTCTCTCTTGGCTCCAGTGGGAGTTGAAGAATATAAATAAATAATTAGGATTGTTTGGTACCTGAAAGACTTGTTTGGTACCTGAAAGCGTGTGTGACACCATCAAGTCCGCATGTCACACAACAACAAAGCATCCAAGGAATCATCTCACGCTACAAGAATTGTTTCTTTTCATAGAAATAATCCCCCTTCTCCCCCATGTCATTGTGTTCCTGAATGAAATATCCCCTAAAGGCACCGCCCCCTTGGTAATTTTTAATAAAAAAAATGTTAGTTTAATATATAAAACTGACAGGGATGCGTGCTGGCTTGAACGGCCACACAAGAAAAAGATTAAGAGATTGAAGCCGATTCGAGTGAACAAGAGACAAACTACATTGCGCCTTGGATATATCTCTTAATTTAGAAATTATTTTTCCCACACAAGCATTATCTGATTGTGCAAAAGCCACTATTTTAAATATACTTGAGTGTTTAAAAAAAAAAAAAAAAATCTCCAAAAGCATTGGGTAGGTAGGTGCGTCGAGAGATCGCCTTGATTGTTTCGCACGGGGATGCGTGCCGTGCCAAATTGATGTATCAAATATGTTTTAAAAATAAATCAGCCAAAAGGCAATCATGTGTGATGCATATATTGAAGCGGTATCTATATACAGCAATAAAAGTTGGAAAAGGAAAAAAAGGAATACATAACGTTGTGTAAAATAAACTGCAAATTATATAATTCTAAAAATGTCTGGAAGGCCCTTCCTTGTCTATTAATATATTATTCGACCGGCCCGTGCAAATATAATTTGTGGGAGAGTGGTAATGCATCGCATGTCTCTTTGCCACAGTTCGCGGGGGGTAATTCATGAGTTATGGATTGTATGTACTGGTCGCTAGGCTGACACGGTGGAGCCAAAAAGTTTAAAGGTCACGACCGTCCCGATCGTGTAGGATGCTTAAGCTTTCGCATTCTGCTCTTTGCGATCCAAAAACATGGCTAGTCGTCTTTCCTGTGTAGCACATAAAGTGAGAACGGTTGATAAAAAAAAGTCATTAGCACGACAGGGGTCACTTGACAAGCAGCCCAGTACCGACAAAACATGGGTCGAATGGAATTGGTTGTGCGCTCACATTCTCTCTAATCTTGTAGGCCTCGAGCACGTAGAAGCCTGCGGCACCGCCCAACAGTGTGCCAAGAGACAGTAGAGTGACTTGGCCAAGCTTTGACATTCTCGGCAGTAACAGTAATTGACCTATATTAGGGCCTTTGTTTAGGTTATGATATCACTCTATTCTGTCACGTGGCTTTTGTAGCAGTCACGAGGTTTATTAAACGAACCGACTCTCCTTCCCTCCTTCCCTTTACTTTTTCTACGGCAATCTAAAATCATTCCATCATGTCACAACAGCTCAATTCTCGCTCGATCCATCTTACCCCGGACTATACCGCTCCCCGCACCCCGCCACATACCCCTGCCAAAAAGAAGCGCCCCCCCGGCAGTTCTGCTCCGCGCCGCCCGCCGCAATCCATCAACCCGACAGCCAAGCAGCGCCTCGTCCGTTCCAATCTACAGCACCGCCTTGCCGCTGACGAGCTCACCTTTACCTGGCAGCAAAAGCTCTATGCCGTTCGCGTCGTTGATTCCACTTTGCTCGCCCAGGCCGCACGCCACTTTCGTCCAGAGCACTACCAAGAGGTTCTCGTCGAGCGCAATCTCGAGGACTGGTGCGGCTATCCGCTATGCGCGCGAGACCGCACTCGGGTGACAAGCAGATATAGGATCTCTCTCAAAGAGCAAAAGGTATACGACCAGACGGAGCAGGGTTTTTTTTGCTCAAAGGAGTGTTTAAAGAGGAGCAGGTTTTACGTGGCGCAGTTGGATGACGAACCCGTCTGGGCGAGGACCGAGAGCACGTGGAAAGCTGTGAGGGTTTTCGAAATGGATGAGGAGCTCAGGTTGGTGTTTCTTTCTTATTCATATGGAACATTCTCTAATTGGCTGATGATGATGACGTGAACCGTTGAACCGTTGAACCGTTGGGACACCTGTACACATGATCCAACCCGAAAATTAATCCACACACCACTTTTCTCTTCGTTCAGTCAAACTATCCTTACTGTGACAACCGCCGCTCCCACTACTATTGAAGTTAGTGCGACTCTCCGCGCCAACTATGTCCATTCCCTCCTCTCCACTCTCCCCTCTGCCCCGAGTGAGATCACTATCCGCGAGAAGGAGGTCACAACCGAACCCGTCCCACCGCACGCGCCGGATGACACCACGCCAACAGGCGACTCGTCAGCGATCGAGGGCGCCGCAGCCGATGCAGTGGAGGGATTTAGGGTCGGGTATGGAAGGGGGACGAGGACGATGGTGTTGGAAAAGGAAGAAAAGGGAGGGGAGGAATCATTGGAGGAAATCTTGAACAAAATTGAGCTTGAGAAGCCACCTGTGGATGAGAATGATGACGAAGCATTGGTGAGAGATGCAATGGAAACAATGATGATGTTGAAGAGTTTGGGGTTGGATAGTAGGCAGGACGAGGATGCAGATAGGAGTGTGGATGCATATTCGAATGCGAGTATGAATATAAATGCAGAATTGAAAGAGAGTGGTAAGGAGAATGTGAATCTGGACGTGAACGCGGACGTGGACGCGGACGAGACTGTGGAGCCCATGAAACGGAACATGAATATGGACGTGAACACGAATGAAAACGCGGTATCAAAGAAAGAGAGCGGAAATGAGAATTCAACAAAAAACACCGAGGATGACAAGAGTCCGCCAGAGAATCTACCACAGAACAAGCTGCTTGAACTAGTTAGTCCATCCTCAGACGTCGCACCAAAACAACAGATCCGCACTACTCTCGCCATAGACCCGTCGCCAGCCTCAGCTACCTTACTTGCCACTTCAACTGTCGCGCCAAAGCAACTGATCGATACCACTCCCTCTACGGAACCACCACCACCAATAGCTACCGCCACGCCCATCATTCTGGCCACTCCATCGAAACAACGAATTGATACCACCTTCGCCACGAAACCGCCCCAAATGACCGTTACCACACCCGTTACCACACCCGTCACTCCAACAGTTATGCTGACCTCCCCTATCTCCCCCCACTCTCCCCGCTCTCCCCTCTCTCCTCTTCGCACCCCTCGCTCTCCACGCACCCCTACTTCACCGCACGCTCCGCCCCCCGGCAGCCCGACTTCTTCACGCGCCTCTAAACGCGAGAAGCGTGCCCCACCACGCCCGCAAATGTCGTTCTTTGGTCGCGTTTGGACGTTGCTTGACCGCATGGTTACTCCACATACAAGACTATTTCTCCGCGAGCTTGAGGGGAGCGATCGCGGATACGAGGGAACCGCCAGGGCCGAACGGGAGGACGGAAGGGAGCGGGAGGAAGAAGAGGAAGGGATGGCGACCAGGAGGAATATATTTAGCGAGAAGATTTTGGAGGCGTGAGTATTTTCTTCCTTTTTTTTTTTTTTTTTTTTTTTTTTTTTTGACTTGAAGTCTGGATTGGACAAATGGGAACACATTAGGATACCTCGGCGCTCACACATACTTTTCCTCTTCTCATCCATTATATCATTAAACCACTACTCCAAGTTACGTCATTCTCCGCCCGCAGCTACTCCTTACCACGTATATCGAATCCGACCTCCTGCGCCTCATTGGCACTCTCCGCCTCGCCGACCAGTCTGCCGTCGTCCTTGATCCGGCTGAAAACTGGGCTCTGTGTCTCGTCTTCGTCCGGGCCCTCGCAGAATGCATTCCACGTATGCGCAACGAGCTCGACCAAGAGGATGGGAGGAGGTATCGGGAGGCTTGGGCCAGGTTGGGGAGAACTACGGAGGAAGCAGATGCGTTCGTGAGAGTTGTCAGAGTGGGAGCGACGTGAGTGTATTGTATTGTAGGGAGAAAAGCTTGAACGTTTGAAGATAGATGGATACAAGATGTCGCATGGTGGTATTATTTTTCTAAATTTTTAGTATATCTTTTACTCTTATTTGCTATAGTCAATATTTTTGATCTAGTGCGCTTGAAACTTATTTACCGGGTAAATAAAACCATAATGTACATAAACTTTTTAAAAAAAATAAAAAATAAAAAAAATAAAAAATGGTACAAGATGTTCCAAGCCACTGCACCAATGAGTGCTGGCAATCTGTGAGGGCACATGCACCCATTGACTTTGAAAGTGTAAGACAATTTCAATCATTTAGTGAAGAGAGCATCAATCAGCAGAACTTTGCCTATTTTATTTTATTTTTTTTTGTAATTTTCACGATCGCCAATTCACTCATTCTTCTAAGTACATGTATGCGTATTTGTCTGAATTGGATATGCATATTTGCTGTCTCGGGTATTTCTTTATAAATTTCTCACAGCTCGCATACCCTCAAGTACAATCATACTTTGTTTACTAATTGCGAGCTTTACTATGTGATCAAAGTTACCATGGACACACATGCATGTTCCCATTAGTATAAAGTCTTTTTTTTTTTTTTTTTTTTTTTTTTTTTTTTTTTTTGTTTTTTTTTTTTTTTTTTTTTTTTTTTTTTTTTTTTTTTTTTTTGTTATATGGGCGTGTCGTATGTAAATGGTTTTAACGAACGCTTTATTTCATTTCCCACCTACTAATTATAGGTTTTATGATTCAGGTTATAGTGGACAGGTATGTGTTTCCATTACATTGGCGAGTTGGGCGCGTTGTGCGCGTTGAACACTGAGTTTGTAAGCACGTTAGATGTATTAACCGCATTGGTGTGTTAGGCGGGTAAATCTCTCAGAGCGTCTAGTCGAACAAAATGCCATCACGACGAGGCTAGAATTGGGTTGACAACACGAGAGAGAGAATGAGAATGGCATTGGATTTTTCTCTTTTTTTTTCGGAGTGGTTCGTTAAACGACCTAATAATAATAATATTTCTTTGGAATATGGATGATGTGAGAAATGAAAATTAACAAGTAATGTGAACGAGCAGAAGTAGAAAAATGAAAATCAATAAAGTAACACGAACGAGGAGGAGAGATACGTAAGATGCGCATAAATGGAATGTTTTGGTTTTTGATAGGAAGCTAGATTTACTGAATTGTAAATGTCTGTTTATATAATTAATTAATTAAATATAAAAGAAAAAGCAAAATGCACATTTTAATTAGTAAACAAAAACAACACAACTCTAACTGTTTAATCCTTCACACCCCGCCCACCCTAATAAATCTCACATGTCATCTCCCTTCAGCCCCTCCAGTTCGGTCCGGAGCCTGTCGGCCAGCTCCTTCACGTACGCTACCAGCTCCAGCATCTGCTCTCTCCCGACACCGACGCACTCCTCGCCGGCGCCGATTGCCAGAATTTCACGTAAGATGTCGCGGCGACGCTCGGACATGACGTGCGACGACGAGGTCCCAATGTCGATCATCGCCTCCGCACAGTCCCAGTCGGGTTGCGTACGCGAGAGGAAGGATTGCATGTGGAGGGAGCATGGGTGGTGGAGCGAGAGCTCGCGCATTATAGCGACTAGGGTTTTGAGATCTTGGTGTGTAAAAAATGTAATATTTGGTCAAAAAAAAAAAAAAAAAAAAAAAAAAAATAGTAGGGTGAAAGGAAAAGTGTATTTGAAACATCAATCCGGCAACCAACCTTGCACATGTTTTACGAAATCCTTAATATACGACAGATCCGTCCACACTACCTTTTCCTTCTGCTGTAACTCGAGCGGCACGACAAGCAGCGTCTGTACTCGTACCTCGTCTCCCTCTTGATCCTGGAAGTCGAAGCCGTCGGTCGCCGCCGCGTGGCGCGACGACAACAGTGCAGGAGAGTTCTCTCTCTCGTCGCCCTTGTCCTCAAAATCAAAGTCCTCGTCCCAGCTCTCTGTCGTCGAATGCCACGAAGGAAAGGACGTGGGGGAGCAAGCTGCTGTTGCCATCGTGGGCTGGTGTCGAAAGGAGGGCTCTGTAGATATTGTTAGGGTCGGCGGGGAGGGTTGTCTGTTGATAGGACTAGATGGGTAGAGAGAGTGTTGTGATGATGTGCTGCGTGTGCGTGTGTTGAGTTTTTTCTTTTCTTCTTTTTCTTTTAACGCATTAGAGTAGGAAAAGAAGAAAAAATTTGATCACTCTTTGTAAAAACAGCGACTTTTCAGACAATGAAAGACAAATTCTTCTTTTCAAATACTTCTTTTGTTGTTGTTGTTGTCTATTTCCCCGAATTAATGGACATTAGCCCCTTTATTCTTTGGCCGCCTGCTAAACTCCGGATCAGTGGCGGCATGCGCCATGTGCGCTAACAAGGGATAAGCATTTTTTTTTTTTTTTTTTTTTTTTTTTTTTTTTTTGTTTTTTTTTTTTTTTTTTTTTTTTTTTTTTTTTTTGCAAACAAAGCAATGGGCGATTTTGTGATTGAGACAAGGAAACCGGCGTCGGTGCCAAATGGAGTTGAATGTTGCATTAAAGTGTAGGAGGAGGTTTTTCCTTGCCGTGGAACTATGCGGGAAGGGCTTTTATAAAAATAAAAATGGCTACCGTAGTGGGGGCTCAGAGACTTTATTTTTATTTTATTGACAAACTAGCCTCTCCTGAAAAAGGACGACACAAAGTGACAAAGTGGCGTTGGCGTACCCAAGTGGACGCAAAGAACCCTAATTGCGCAAAGAGAAAAGAATTTAGGGTATTAACTTGCCGGGTGTGAGAGATACATTGACCGCATTGGGCGGATAGTTTTGAATTTTTCAAGTCCATGGGGCCGCAGAGCCAAATTTATTTTTAGCCCCACATAATTATTTATAGTTTCAAGCTTTTTTTTTTTTTTTTTAGAATTTGTAAGTGAATATCTATTTAAAAATGGTAATTTTAAGCTAAATTACTATCTTTCAGCTTAAAATTATTATATTTGAATAGATATTACTCACTCCTAAGAGTGAATTCTAAAAAAAAAAAGGTCTCTATTTAATTGAAACTCTAAAAATATACTACTGATTTATGAAGTTGATTTTATCATAACCAGTATATTGTATGAGGAATATGTTGAAATTATTAGTTATTATCTCGATTTATAAATTATATTGTTAAAAGTATATATTCGCTCACCTCCTGCCAGCTTGATTTAGTTAGTTGAAAAATTTAGTGTGACTTGAACTTGTATGACTTTATTTGCACAGATATTAAATATTTACAAAGACTAGTAAATTACAAATTAATATTAAATTAATATTTAATAGAAATTTCTTTTGCTTCTATTACTAACTTAATTTATTTTAGCATTGATTATACTAAATTCTATAAATTGTTTATTTCTTTTTTTTTTTTTTATAATACTATTAATTTAGTAATAGTTTTTTCTCTTAGTTTTCTTACTTTAATTACTAGTGTGACAAATGTACTAATAACTGGTCATTCCATGTTTAAATGTGCCAAGTGAGAATACTCAGAATTATAGATGCAATATCTTCATTTGCATATTCTTACTATCAGCTATATGTTATACTTATTTAAGCTTTACTATAACTGATATTGAGATATTCTAAGACTCTGTGTAAACTGATTTATTTAGATAGAAATAGAGGGGGTATTTATATAAAATTGAAAGAACTGAAAGAACATTTAAGAAAAGACTTTACTACAAGTATGACTTGATAACTACAAATGATATTCTATTAATAAAAATGAGATTAGTCACTAAAAACTATATTTGTTGCTAGTGGTAAGATTGCTTACTAGAAATGATGTTCATTGATAAAAATGACACTAACTAAAAATAGAAGGAGATAGAAGGTTATAGTAACTCTAAATTAAATATAGTATAAATTTACAGAAATCAAGTAATTTAAGAGTTAGCTATCACAATATAAATATAATAAACTACTTTTTTATTTAGTAATATCTTTAATAAAAGTAGTATTTTTTTATATTTTTATTTTTAAATAACTTGAATTTAATTAAAGATAGTAACAATTATGATAAATGTACTAAAAACCAGTTGTTCGTTCATTCATTGAGAATGCTCAGAGTGTCAGACACGATATCTTCCTTTGCATATCCTTACTACAGCTTCATGCTGTGCTCTTTAGGCTTTACTACAACTGATATTAAGATATTCTAAGACTCTGTGCAAACTGATTTTATTTAGATAGAAATAGAGGGGGTATTTATATAAATTTGAGAGACTAAAGAACAACTAATAGAGACTTCACTATGAAAATTATAATCCAATTATTGCAAAGAATATGTAATGACTCTGGTAGCAGCATTTTGCAGAAATAAAAGTCATCAAGCAGAAATAAAAGTCATCAAGTAGAAATAAAAGTCATCAAGTAGAAATAAAAGTCATCAAGCAGAAATAAAAGTCATCAAGTAGAAATAAAAGTTGTCAATAACTAAAAATGGAAAGGTACAGAATGTTACAGTAACTTCTAAATCAAGCATAGTACGAAATTTGTGAAAATCAGTTAAGTTGAGGTCAGCTATTATATCTGGGGGCTCAACTGGGAATGTCTCGTCCTCAAGACAAAAAGGTAAAAGGGCAATTTCTTCTTCTATAGCTTGGTGAATTTGAGTAATTTTAGCTAGGGTCAGTTTGGAAATATTAACAGTTCTTCTATAGAACTCTGATAGAAGCCATTTATAGCCCAGAAAGAGTACATAGATCTTGTCAACTATGTCTTTTACAAATTTGGACAGTACTGTTTCTTGTTTTCTATTTTTGTGATGCAAGCTTCGAGCTCATCCTTGATGAAACCGAATCATAGCATCAGTTATATGATTTTGATAGTATAACCATTTGTGGTATTGTTGGCTAAGTAGAAGGAGTTTTTCAGGGTCTTCCTCTTGGTTAAGGGGTATCTAGTTGATGATCTCAGATCCCTTCATCAGTACTTCCTTCATCGCTTTTTCCACATTCTTCTTTGGGCTGCATTTGTTAGATATAATAGATCTTGACCTTGCTTCGGTGAACCAGGGTGGGGAAGATGGAACCATTGAGTCTTCTAAGCCAAATTGTACTTTCTTTTATAGCTTGTATATAATATAGTCCTTCCCACTTCAGTTGTAATTTAGCTAACTATAAAGATTCCACAATATTGTTGAAATTTGATCTTCGAATGTGTGTTTGGAGTAAAGAGCACACTGGCTAATGAAGCCAATATGCATGTATTTATTAATGCTAATTTATGATTGGTCGATACAAAACAAAGATCGTCTAAGCCACGATTGAGTGACATAGCATCGATCGTTGATGCATCGATCATTGATAGAAGAGAGATATAATAAGCTAATAATTACAACACTCCCCCTGCTTGATATATCTCGATAAAAAATAAATAAATAAAAATAAAAAGAATAAAAGTAAAGTGTTCAACTGTACATCACAAATGTCATCCATGAAGTACATTTACTGCAAATAATTATATATAAAATACTACTTGAGTGATAAGAATGATGTGATAAAGAACATAAAATT
>RBNK01002667.1:0-10322 GCA_003990785.1 Endogone sp. FLAS-F59071 | reverse complement strand
GGGGAGGAGATATTAATACATGATGATCAACCACGGGATATATTTTCAACCTATCAGGAGGAGCCATCAGCTGGTCAAGCAAACGCCAAGCAACCGTTGCCCTATCAACAACTGAGGCAGAATATATGGCATTAGCACATGTGACGAAAGAAGCCATTTGGCTATACACCCTATTGGATGAGCTAGGATATTTGCCGAATTGTGCAACAACCTTATTTGAAGACAACCAATCAGCAATCACCCTTGCCAAAAATCCAATTAATCACGCTCGATCAAAGCATATCAACATTCAGCACTACTTTATTCAAGAGAAAGTTGAATCAAAGGTGATAGATATTGTCTACATGGCGACAGATGAAATGATTACTAATGTATTAACCAAGCCACTTGCGTGACCAAGACTTGAAATGTTGATCGCAAAAATGGGCTTACGTAACTAACATTATTTCTTTAAAAATTTTATGTTCTTTATTATATCATTCCTATCACTCAAGTAGTATTTTATATATAATTATTTGCAGTAAATATACTTCATGGATGACATTTGTGATGTACAGTTGAACACTTTACTTTTATTTTTATTTATTTATTTTTTATCGAGATATATCAAGCAGGGGGAGTGTTGTAATTATTAGCTTATTATATCTCTCCTATCAATGATTGATGCATCAACGATCGATCATACGTTACTCAATTATGGCTTAGACGATCTTTGTTTTATATTGACCAATCATAAATTAGCATTAATAAATACACGCATATTGGCTTCATTAGCCAGTGCACTCTTTACTCCAAATACACATTCAAAGATCAAATTTCAACACTTAAGAGGACGAAGAAACCATAGCAGATAGACTACCTACCTTTTATAGATATACTAAAGAATATGTTTAAGAATTTCTGGACAATTTGGAAAGCTACTTTGTAGCCAAAGGAATGGTCAGCACTCGATGGATTACTATTCTAGCTACTCAACTTAGAGGACTTATAAGAGAAACATACTGTATGACCCTAATAGATACAACAGTCACCAGACTAGGAGGATTACTTCTTGCAGCCACTGCAGTAGCTAGAAATAGAGCCACACCTGCAGTAATAGCTGCCACTCATTGGGATATTATAAGAACTTAGTTAAAAGAGAAATATTTCACTGAATAGAAGCAAGAATCGATTAAAGAACAATTATTCAACATGAAGATGTCAATCAACTAGTGCCCAGAAGATTAAGTTACTACTATTGACCAGTATATACAACTCTGTAGAGAAACCAGCCTAGTTATATAAGAAATGGTATTTATGAATGGCTTACCTGCAGATCTCCAACACTATATCAAGAGGTTTGGTCCTTGCAGGATAGAAGAGAAAGTCAGAATAGCACAAGCCTTTTAGGACACTGAAGTAGGACATTCTGCATCACTATATGATAAATTACCACAAGACTTATACAGGAAATTCAGCATTGGAATACCTGTAGTTCAAATAGTATCTGCATCAGCCAAACCACTTGAGGAAGATATCATTAAACTAACAGTCATAGCAAAAACAGAAAAGACAACATATGAAGATAAAATGGAAAAGGTTACCAAGATGTTCTCCAAAATGATAGTACATATAGCTAATCTTGAAGCCAAAGTAATTCGCTAGAATAAGTAACTAAAAGGAACCTTTGTTGCTGAAAAATGCAACAAGACCAAGATGAATTGTTTCCTCTGTAGAAAACATGGTTACTTTACCAAGGATTGCCAAACCCAAGGATTGCTAAACTAGGAGTTGGAAGGAAGGACAGGAGAGAGAGGAAGAAAAGAAAGCTGACCATGCTAATGTAGTACAAGAAATTGAAGAAGAAAATAAAGAATTTAGCAAAAAATATCTAGAAGCCTACTCTGTCAAAACAGTCAGCCATGCTGCCACTAAGAAAATACTCTACCCAAGAAAGAAACCAGCTCAAAAACCTGAGGTTGTTATCAAGAAACCTAAGAAGTTAACATAAAGACAACAGCTGAATAAGGATTAATAGAACAAAGCCTTTAACCAGATAATGCAATCTGGCAAGATAGTTATCTCAACTACTGGAGATGAAGAAATAATTGATTAAGAAGAAAACAAGGAAAAGAAGCCTAGAAGTATTAGAGAATTTGAATATAACCTATGGCAAGATATTGCCAGTCAAAAGGCTAACATTACCTTTAAATAACTCTTTTAAATCACACTATCGACAAAGCAGAAAGTAAAGATGCAGATTATTGAAACTAAACCAACTATTCAATTTGAAGAAGTTAATATCACCGAAAAACAAGAGAAGTGAATCTATACCTCATCTGCCTATGCACAATATAATATTGGAAGTTTAGCATGCTCAGTTATTATTGACACAGGAGCAGGAGTCAGTATTATTGCCAAGCATTTCCTAGAATATCTAGGATGGGACATTAATAAACCTGCTACCTCCATCTTAGTTGTTACAAGTGGAAAAAGCAGCATATCTTTGAGAGTACTCCAAGAAGTACCAGTCCAGTTTGGAATAGAAATAATACCCATTAGAATGGTCGTCACCAATGCACAATCCTATAATGCTATCTTAGGCAACAGCTGGCTAAAGAAAGCAAAAGCCAGAATTGATCTGGATATACAGAGGTTAATCTTCGTCAACCATGGAAGGAAGTTCAGCATACCTCTGGATATTCAGAAAGGAGTAGTACCAAAACTCACTCAGAGACCAGAAGACAAAAGTGATATAGATGAAGAAATAACCCCTAGATAGGTACATCTCAATATGATAGAAGAAGAAGAAGCTAATATAGTGATCTATAGTGAATACTGCTGCCTGATACCTTTGGAAAAGAACTAGTTGATTGAATACAATATAAGGAATACTAGATGCCCATTCTGTGAGTAATGTATCTATTATGCTAAAATAATATACACTTGCAGTAATATAAAGTTGATACCTTATCAGGATACCTTAGAAATACATCTACTAACTGAGAAAAGAATTAAGAAACTAAGACTATCACAGACTCACTAAAGGACTCCACCCTCAATAAATCATAGACTATATAATGGAAGGAACCCTCACCCATTTGCAGATAATATTGGAGAAGTATAGGATTACTTTTGGACAAATATTGGACATATCGGCAAAGGATACCTTTAGGGAAATTGCAACATCTATCTGTAAGAATACTACTGGGATGAAGTCAACCCCTATGATCTTTGGAAATGCAAAAACTGGGTTAGATATCCAGATGAACCATATGATATCAACTACTATAGGACTTGGAGAGAACGCCATGACCAAGAACAAGAATAGATAGTACTAGAAGAAAATGAAGATGAAGAAGTACCTAATGAATAGAGCAATGAAGTTTATACTACTCAAATACCTGTTGAAGTTAGAGTCTTATTTCAAGAGGATAATAAAGATGACAGACCTACCTTAATTGAAGAAAGCGATTCAGACTCAGAAGAAGAAATCATTATATTAGAGGAAATAATTTACCCTGATGAATATATCAGTATACACTATTGGTGGTGGAAGGACTTATGGCAGAACCTACCTCAAGATACAACCCATGAACAGTGGAAGGAACCAAATGTCCCCATCTTCAAAGAAGTATTTACAGTTAAAGAAAAGGAAACAGTAACTTAAGTTAAGAAACTAATAGAAAGTATAATTGTATTAAAGAGAAAAACTGAAGGAGCCGCAGGCTATGACCTATATACAGATAAAGACTGCACTCTAGAACTGAAATCATCAGCCTTCGTAAAAACTGGAATTGCTATCACCCTACCACCTGAACAATGTACATAAGTATGGGCAAGAAGTAGACTTTACTGCAACTCTGGAATAGGAGCCTTTCCTAGATTAATAGATGAAGACTACAGAGGAGAAATTGAGGTTGGACTAGTTAACCACAATTATAGCTAATTTAAAGTATACTAAAGAGATCAAATCGCTCAAATAGTAATCATTAAATATAAACAGCAACCTTTAAAAGAAGTGAAAGACTTAGAAAAAATATGACATAGAAAGAAAGGATTTAGATCAACTGGACAAGCAAATATGATAATAGAAAGACTGGATGACTAGAAGAATGCTAAGAAGCACATCTACTCCCTCAATGAAAATCTGTTATTGAACTAAAAGAAATAGTTACAAGACCTACTGAAGGAATATGAGGACATCATCATAATTAGCTTCAAGAATCTACTAGATCAAGCCTTCTTCACTCACTATATTAATATAGGAGATGCTAAACCAATCAAACAAGCATCCTATAGATTGCCAGCTAACTATTATAACTTTATACAAAAGTATGTTCAAGAACTATTGGAGTCAGGAGTGATTATATGATCGAAAAGCTCTTAGGCATCACCTATCAGTATAGTACTAAAGAAAGATAGACAAAGAATAGTTATTGACTACCACAAGTTGAACTTAGTCACTAAAAAGTATACATATCCGATTCTGCACTCAGAAGACTTATAAAACATGTTGAAGAAGATACAAATCTACTTAACTCTGGATCTATAGGCAGGATATAACCAAATCGGAATGATGCCCAAAGTACAGGAGAAATCAGTATTTGTTATATCATTTGGACAGTATAAATTTACAAGAATATCCTTTAGACTCTGCAATATACCTGCCACCTTCCAAGCTATAATAAATAAGATCTTCTATGACCTGATTAGATATAGAGTAATTGTATATATTGACGATATTAATATTTATGCTGAGAACTTCGCAGAACACATGGTGATCCTGAAGGAAGTATTTGAATGACTTAGAAAACATAGACTAAGGATCAAGCTAACAAAATGCTACTTTGAATAGAAGAAAATAGAATACCTTGGATTTATAATCAATGGAGAAGAAATCCACTTAGATTTGAAGAAGACTGAAATCATTAAAGCCTTCCCAACTTTGCAAGATAAGATGACCTTATAAGAATTCTTAGGACTGGTCTAGTTCTATAAAAGATTTATCTCTGGTTACTCTGAAATTACTGCACCCCTGTATATATTGCAAAGAAAAGGAAGAGTATGGAAATGAACGCCAGTAACATAAACTACCTTTAGCCTAATCAAGAAAGCACTTACTCATTCACTAGTAATGGCAAGACTGGATTTAACAAAAGTATTCAAGCTGTATACAGATGCATTATTATTTGGACTTGGAGCAATTTTGGTGCAAGATGACAAAGATGGAGAGCATATAATTGCTTATATAGAACAAGCTACCTATGGAGCAGAACCTTCCTATAGAGCCACCTAGCTAGAATACATAGCAGTCGTTTAGACTATACAACACTTCTACCACTTCCTGATTGGAAAACAGTTCACTCTGATAACAGATCACTCAGCTCTCAAATAGCTTTGGAACAAACCAAATCTGATAGAAATATATGCATGATGGCTAGCCATACTGCAGGAGTACAACTTTATGATACAATACAGAAAAGAACAGAATCATCAGAATATAGATACCCTCTCATGCCTATCCTAATTTATCTGAGATCAACACTCTGAACTAAAAAGAATATATCTATCCAATAGATACTAAACTCTATAACAGATATTTAGATTACCTCAGTAACCTAACCTTTACTAGAATGATAAACAAAAATGATCAATAGTTTATATAGACAACAGCACTCAACTATTTTATCAAGAATAATATACTTTACCAACAATACAGAGGACAGATATAACTTATAGTTCCTGAATACAAAAAGCAGATAGTACTTCAGACCTCCCATGATCATCAGCTTGCAGGACACATGGGTATAGATAATACATATCAATGATTATCAGAAAAATATTATTGGAAGAACATGTATGAAGATATTAGAGAATATATCAAGAGATGCGATACTTGCTAGAAGAGGTGCTAAGGAAAGGAAGTTGAGACTTTATAACCAATTGTACCTGGAGGACCCTTCAAACATATTGGAATAGACATTGTTAGACTACTACCAAGAATACTTAGAGGAAATTGATATATTGTAGTAGCAGTAGATTACCTAACCAAGTACCCTGAAGCAAGAGCCTTACCCCTTGCAGATACCCTTAACATTGTACTCTTTATCTATAAAGATATTATCTGCTGCCATGGGATACCCTATGAAATAACCTCTAATCAAGGAACCGAATTCATTAATGAATTCATACAGATATTAATACAACACTTTAGGATCCGCCAGATAAAGACTACTACCTACCATCCCCAAGGAAATAGACTTACTGAATGGATAAATCAAACTATCAAAATATGATCACTAAAGTAGTACAATCACAAGGAGGAGATTGGGACCTGTACCTACCTTCTACCTTATTTACACTATGAACAATAAAACAAGAAACAACAAAGTTTACTTCTTTTAAGCTTACTTATAGAAGAAAAGCTCATCAGCTGGTAGATCAAGTGATAACTACTTCGAAACTCAGAAATTCAAGAATTACACAATGTCTGAAATAAGGTGAGATAATTTATTACTATTATACAAGATTGCTAGAAGAAGAACTATGACAAAGAACACAAGGAAACTGAAAAGTTAAAGATTAGTAACCAGATCTTACTATACCGAAATATAGTAAAGTCTTTATGGTCAGCAAAATTAGACCTGAAATAGAAAAGACTATACTATATTGTGAGTATAAAAGAAACTACATATTAGTTATAAAAAATGACAGGAACAATTTTACTCTACACTATTTACTGAAACTACCTCAAGAAATACTATACCCCACTGGAATAACTTCCATGAAGTCCGAGTTAGCCTGATCGAAGTGTATTGATATATAGAACCCTTAGAAGACCTTGAGGAAATAGAAGGATCGACCTTATAGAAGACCCAATCAATTTTATGCAATATTTAAAGAAGACAGCACTTGATACGAATTAATAAATGGAAAGAGTACTACCAAATCGCACAACTTTGGGAAAAAGAAGTTGAACATATTTGGAACTGGAAGGATAGAGAAATCTGTCAATGAGCCTTCAAAGGAGTACTTCCTGTCTATACAGCAAGAATAGCTAAACAGATTTATTAACTATTCAAGCATAAGCCTAGTACTATGAACCACTTTCAGTACAGCACATTCCAACTATACCAACTTACACAGAATGATATAAAGGAGCTAGAGGATGAGGTAAAACAATTACAAAGAGATTTCTCTAAGTTAGAATTATATCTTGAAGTCTAACTCACAGAAAGGAAGGAGATATGATGAAACATTTTATAATGATATATATTTTGATTATATGAGATTATAGTCATATGACCTATAATAACACTAAGACTCATAGTGTTATTAAAACCTTTAGTGTTATTAAGATCTACAATCATATTATAAACTAAAATAGTATTTCGATCTGATATATTATTTCACTACCCAATTTCATTATAACCTGATATATCATTTTATTATATCTTAGCCAATCAATTTGTACATTGTATTTAACTGAGCCAATTAGAAATTTGAGTAGTAACCTGGGTAGCTGCCCATATAGCACCTTGTAATTTCTTATAAATACCCCACTTGTAATTATCAATAAAATTCAGACTGCAACAAGCTAAGGAAGCTTATAACAGACAACCTAAGGGATACTGAAAGCCTTACTTAAGGAGTAAGCAATTGTGATAGTTTTTGAGATTCTAATAGATATACTTTATTCAATTGATCGCACTTAAATCTTGCTAGTTAACACTTACATGGACATAGTACCCTTCTTAAGATACTACTTTATAAACCACTAAGACCTCTAGAAAAATATATTTTCTGCACTTGCTCAATTCCAAGTATTTTGCCATTAATATATTTTAGTCTACTACAATAACTAGTAAATACTACTAGATAGGACTTAATGAAGAATCAGAAGAGATCACCTTATTTATAACTCTACAAGGTTATTGGAAATATTTACAAATGCTATTCAGACTCAAGAATACTCTAGCAAGCTTTCAGAAGATGATAACTAAGATTTTCAAAGACCTTATTAGAAAAATGCTACTAGTTTATATTAATGACATTATAATATTTACAGTGATATTTCTGAATCATATCAAGATGCTACATGAAGTATTCAACTAGATAAGAATAGAGGGTTTTTATTTAAAACTGAAGAAGTGTACATTTGCTACTAAAAAAGTCATGATATTTGGATATATTATTAATAAAGAAGAAATCTGAACCGACCCAGCTAAAGTAGAAGCTGTCACCAAATTCAAACAACCTATAAACCAAACAGAGATATATATCTTTCTAGGATTAGCTTTATATTACTATCAATACATATGAAATTTTGTAAGTCTAGCTAAACCCTTATATACAACCCTTATAAAAAGCTACAATTGGATGAAAATTAATAAAGAACAAAATAAACTTAAGTAAGAAGTACTTAATATATTAAAGAAAGCTCTAGCAACAGCATCTATATTAGCAAAACTAAACTGGACTAAGCTTTTTAAGCTATATATAGATGCAAGTATAGTAAAAATAGATGCAATTCTTTTGTAAGATGATACTAAAGGCTTAGAATAAGTAATTTGTTATACAAGTAGAGGAACCTGCAGCACTGAGAAGAATTATAAATTAACCAAATTGGAGTATCTCACAGTCATATGAGCAGTCAAGTAGTTTAGATATTACCTTACTAGATAATATTTTGAAGTTATCATGGACTATTTAGTACTTAAATAGTTATTTAACAGATCTAATCTAAGTGAAATATATGTATATTGGATTATAATACTTCAAGAATATGACTTCATAGTAAAATTCAGAAAAGAAAAGACAAACTAAAATACCAATATACTTAGTAAAATACTATTATTAGATACCTAAGGTGGGGTATAGCAATAAATATAATATTATACTATAATTTAGTAATTTGGTTAATAAGAAAAAAAATCAGAAAAGATATGGAGGGGTAAATGAAGAATATTTTATTAACTACAGGAAGATAGTATAAAGTTCAGAATAATTTATTATATTATATAAAGGAGGGATATATTATTCTAGTAATTCAAAAGAAGGATATATCAAATATTTTATCATTAGTATATAACTATCTGTTATCTGGACACTATCATATCACTCACAAGGAAATAGTCAAACTGAGCACACCAATCAGACAGTTAAGAATGTTCTAGCAAAGATTATCATTTAGGAAGCATTATAGGATTATTATCTTGATAGTATCCTTTTTATAGTTCGAACCATTCATTAGGCATTAACAAAGTTCAGCCTCTTTGAACTTGTTTATGGAAGATTACTAAACCAAGAGTTTCACTATCTAGAAGAAGATATCAGAATATATGACAATTATTTATAGACTTATATTATACAAGATATCAGCAAGTTATAATTAATTCAAAAGAAGGCATTTATATTTATTGATAAGGTGCAGGAGAGACAATGGATTAACCAAAATAGAAAGGCAAATATAACCCCCTTGTATATTGGAGATCAAGTCCTTGTATACTGGAACATTATGAAATCATCATAGTTAGCTAAATTACAACCAAAATGGGAAGAATTATACTATATATAAGCTATAAAAGAGAGCATAATTTGGCTTAGGAGGCTCAATGGTTCTATCCTCCCCACCCCAGTCTACTAAAGCAAGACCAAAATCTACCATACCAAACAGATACAACTACTAGAGGGATATAGAAAAAGTGATTAAGGAAGTACTAACAAGGGGGCTAGACTTGATCAACCTGATTCCTCTGAATGAAGAGGAAGACTCTGAAAGACTTCTCATTCTAATATAGTAGTACCATAAATGGTTATATAATCAGAGCTAAGCTATCGATGTTATGATCAGGTTTTATCAAGGACATGCTTGCTACCTTTGATATTGTTTACAGAAACAGAAGATGTCATTGTTAAAGTTTAAAAAAAATATAGCTAACAGAACCTATATACTCTTCCTTGGATATAAATAGATTTTAGCTAGGTTCTATAGAAAGACTATTAATATTGTTAAACTTACTTATGTAGAGATTGCTCAAATCTGCTAGACTATTAAGAATGAAATTACCTTGCTTTTATTTAGTCTTAAGAATGAACCTTCCCAGTTGAGCCCTCAGATATGATAGTTAACTTTCAAACTATCTAATTACTACAAATTTAGTACTATGCTTGATTTGAAGTTATTGTAATTTTTGTTGAAATTTGATCTTCGAATGTGTGTTTGGAGTAAAGAGCATACTGGCTAATGAAGCCAATATGCGTGTATTTATTAATGCTAAATTATGATTGGTCGATACAAACAAAGATCGTCTAAGCCACAATTGAGTGACGTATGATCG
>RBNK01002666.1:0-10322 GCA_003990785.1 Endogone sp. FLAS-F59071 | reverse complement strand
TTTGTAAAGGAAAAAGGTCAAAACTGGCACACTGATCCAAAAAGCTTAAAATGATTAGCTATTATGATGAAAAGAAGGCATACAGGCTCTGGGATCCAACCAATAGAAAGATAGAAATCAGCCACGATATCACATTTGATGAATCTATTATATTAAAATCTCCAACAATCGTCAACCTAGAAGATCAAGAATATATCATTGAAGTGATCATTGGAGAATGCAAGATTGATGAAAAAAGGCAATATCTAGTTAAATGGCTAGGCTATAACAATGATGATGACAACATCTGAGAACCAATCAAACAATTGATCGATACTGAAGCTTTACAAATTTGGCAAGATCGCATGGCAGAAGCTAATTTAATTGAATCGACTGATGACCCAATAACCTACAAGGAAGCAATTTCCCTGCCTGATGCAAAGCTTTGGGAGGAAGCAATCAATCAAGAGCTTAAATCACTTAAGAATAATGATATGTGGATGATTGTACCTGAGGTGCCTGCAGGACACAAGCCGATTAGATGCAGATAGGTATTTAAAAAGAAGCTCAACACTGATGGATCAGTTGCCAGGTATAAGGTGAGATTAGTTGCCAAGGGATATTCACAATAGCAAGGAATTGATTACGATGAAACATTTGCTCCTGTGGCGAAATTCACATCAATCAGGGCACTCTTATCAATTGGTACAGTCCTAAACTTAGAAATTCACCAAATGGATGTAAAAACTGCATTCCTGAATAGCGATCTTGATGAAGAGATCTACATGATAGTACCTGAAGAAATTGACCAATCGGAGCTGTTACCAAGAGCTGTATATAAGCTCAATCAATCATTATATAGACTAAAGCAATCATCTCATATGTGGAATCAGAAGATTGACAACTACCTCAGCCAATCAAATTTTACAAGACTACAATCAGATCATAGCTTTTATCTAAGAAGAAGACAAGATGATCAATCGCTGATAATTATTGCCATATATGTTAATGATCAACTAATTCTGGCTGATTTAATGGAAATGATGAACAAATTCAAGGCAGAGTTTAGCAATGCATTTGACATGATGGACTGTGGCGAAATTAAACATTTTCTGGGTATTCAAGTCATGCGCGATCGAAAAACACACACAATCACAATTGATCAAAGTCACTTTGCCAATCAAATCATTACAAGGTTTAATATGATGGATGCCAAGCCAATCAGTACACCACTTGATCTATTCATTTAACTCAAAGCTGAAGGGGGAAAATCCGCAGACCAAAATCTATTCAGACAAATAATCGGTAGCATAATATACCTGATAATTAGGATGAGACCTGATCTAGCTGTTGCTGTCAGCATCATCAGTCAATTTTCGGCCAATCCAATATAAGAACATCACCATGCCCTCAAACGATTATTAAGATATATTAAAGGAACAGCCAATTATAAGCTATACCTTGGACACGATCAGGATCTAAGACTGATCAGTTTCAGTGATGCCAACTGGGGAGGAGATATTAATACACAATGATCAACCACGAGCTATATTTTCAACCTATCAGGAGGAGCCATCAGCTGGTCAAGCAAGCACCAACCAACCATTGCCCTATCAACAACTGAAGCAGAATATATGGCATTAGCACATGCGACGAAAGAAGCCATTTGGCTACACACCCTATTGGATAAGCTAGGATATTTGCAGAATTGTACGACAACCTTATTTGAAGACAACTAATCAGCAATCGCCCTCACTAAAAACCCAATTAATCATGCTCAATCAAAGTATATCGACATTTAGCACCACTTTATTCAAGAGAAAGTTGAATCAAAGGTAATAGATATCATCTACATGGCGATAGATAAAATGATCACTGATGTATTAACCAAGCTACTTGTGTGACCCAGACTTGAAATGTTGATCACAAAAATGGGCTTATATAACTAACCTTTTTTAAAAAACTTTTATGTTCTTTATCATGTCATTCTTATCACTCAAGTAGTATTTTATATATAGTTATTTGCAGTGAATATACTTCATGGATGCCATTCGTGATGTACAGTTGAATATTTTATTTTTATTCTTTTATTTTTTATTTATTTATTTTTATCAAGATATGTCAAGCAGGGGGAGTGTTGAAATTATTAGCTTATTATATCTCTCTCTCTCTTATTATCAATAATTAATCATATGTCACTCAATTATGGCTTAGACGATCTTTATTTGTATTGACCAATCATATTTTAGCATTAATAAATATACGCATATTGACTTCATAAGCCAGTGTGCTCTTTACTCCAAACACACATTCGAAGATCAATTTTAACATTACTTGCAGAATAGATATCTTATATTTCTTATGTTATATTTAATTAGTTAATTCTTCTCCAAAGATATCAAGTGGTAGTATTTACTATAGATTACTATATTAGCTTCTTCTTCTTTCACTATATTGAGGTATACTTGTCCAAGGGTTATTTCTTCATCTATATCACTTTTGTCTTCTAGTCTTTGGGTAAGTTTTGGTACTACTCCTTTTTAAATGCTCAGGGGTATGCTGAACTTCCTTCTATGATTGATGAAGATTAATCTCTATACATCCAGATCAATTCAAGCCTTAGCTTTCTTCAACCAACTATTATCTAAAACAATATTATAGGATTGTACATTAGTGATGATTATTCTGACAGGTATAATTTCTGTTCCAAACTGGTTTGGTATTTCTCAGAGTACTCCATCAGAAAAATAGTTAATTAATCTATGAACTATTTTACTAAGAGCTATAAACTATTTTACTAAAAGCTATAAACAAAATAGCTACAAATATGAATGCTAGTTATAAACTATAAACTATTATTGGCAAACAGCTGTGAACAGCTATGAACTACTCTAGAACTCTACTAGAACAATATCATGAACCATGAACTAGCTAGAACAACCTGTGAACAGCTTGCAAATAGCCTATAAGTATAAATGCTAGTTATAAACTATGAACTGAAAATAGTTTCCTAATGTTTAAGAGTACACTGTTTTTTCCACTTATGACAACCAAAGTAGAGATAGCAGGTTCAACAATGTCCTATCCTAGGTGGTCTAGGAAATACTTAGTAATGATTTTAACTTCTACTCCTATATTGATAATGACTGAGTATGTTAATCCTCCAATATTGCATTATGCATAGGCAGATGAGATATAAATTTACTCCTTCTCTTCTTCAGTAGTATTAACTTCCTCAAATTGAATAGTTGGCTTAGTTTTGATAATTTACATCTTTATCTTCTACTTTATTGATAGTACAATCTGGAAGAGTTGCTTAAAGGTAATGTTAGCCTTCTGACTAATAATATCTTACCAAGGGTCATATTTGAATTCCCTAACTCTTTTAAATTTCTTTTCTTTATTCTCCTTTTCATCTATTATTTCTTCATCTTCAATGGTTGAAATAGCTGTTTTACCAAGTTATATTATCTGCTTGAAGACTTTATCCCATTGATCTTCATTCAACTGTTATCTCTATGTTAGTTTCTTGGATTTCTTAATGACAACTTTAGGTACTTGAGCTGGTTTCTTCCTTGGATAGAGAGTCTTCTTAGTGGTAGTGCAGCTAACTGTTTTGATAGAATAGGCTTCTAAGTATTTCTTACTGAATTCTTTATCTTCTTTCTCGATATCCTGAACTATATTAGCATGATCAGCCTTTTTATCTTCCTCTTTTTCTTAGCCTTCCTTCTAACTTCTAGTTTGATAATCCTTAGCAAAGTGACTACATCTTCCATAGAGGAAACAATTCATTTTAGTTTTGTTTTATTCTTTAGTAGTATAAATTTCTCTTAACTGCTTGTTTTGATGGATCACCTTGGATTCAAGATCAGTAATATATACTGTTATTTTAGAGAATATCATGATAATCTTCTTTATTTTATCTTTGTGAGTTATCTTACCTATCTTTGCTATAACTATTAGTTTAATAGTATCTTTTTTGAGTAGTTCAGCTAATACTGATACCATTTGAACTACAGATATTCTAGTATTAAACTTCCTATATAAGTCTTATAGTAACTTGTCATATAGTAATACAATGTGTCCTACTTTAGTATCTCAAAAAGCTTATATTATTCTGACTTTCTCTTCTATCTTTTGAGGGCTAAATCTCTTGATATGGTATTGAAGATCTGTAGGTAAGCTATTCATAAACACCATTTCTTGCATGACTGGGCTGGTTTCTCTATAGAGTTGTATGTACTGATTGATAGTAGTAACTCAATCCTCTGAGCACTAGTTGATTAACATCTTCATATTGAATAGTTGCTTCTTAATCGATTCTCATTTCTATTTAGTGAAATATTTCTCTTCTAACCATATTCTAGTAGTATCCCAATGAGCAACAGCTACTACTACAGGTGTGGCTGTATTTCCAGCTGCTGTGATAGCTGCAAGGAGTAACCCTCCTAGTTCAGTAGCTATTGTATCTGTTAAGGCTATACAATATATTTTTCTTATGGGTTCTCTAAGTTTGGTAGGCAAGATAGTAATCCATCAGGTGCTGGCCAATCCTTTAGCTGCAAAGTAGCTCTCCAAATCATCTAAGAATTCTTGAACATACTCCTTGATATATCTGACATGATTTCTTCATCCTCTTGAAGTCTTCTCCTAGATAGATATAGTAATATAGGTAGTAGCAGTAATAGTATTATTCTTGCTTTTATCTTCTACTATAAGTTTTAGCAAGTTCAGTTATGTAATATAGATAACAAATTGGTTGAGGTGTCAATTGATTTTCTGCCAGTTAACACTAATTGTAATAGACTAAAATATATTAATGATGAAATACTTGAAATTAAGCAAGTACAGAAAATATATTTTAGAGAGTCTTAGTGGATTATACAATAGTGGCTTAAGAAGGGTATATGTCTGTATAAGTATTAACTGGTAAGAATTTTAAGTATAATCGATTAAATAAAGTATATATCTATTAGAATCTCAAAACTATCCCAATTGCTTACTCTTTGAGTAAAGCTTTTTTACTATCTCTTAAGTTATCTATTATAAGCTTTCTTAGCTTGTTGCAGTCCAAATTTTATTGATAATTGCAAGAGAGGTATTTATATAAATTGAAGAAAGTGCCATATAGGTAGCTACCTAATACTCCTAGTACAAATTGATTGGCTAAGGTAAAATAAAATATTATATCAAGTTATAATTGTTGAAATTAGTAGCTTATTATATCTCTCCTATCAATGATCGATTGTTACATCACTCAATCGTGGCTTAGACAATCTTTGTTTTGTATCAACCAATCATAAATTAGCATCAATAAATACACGCATATTGGCTTCATTAGCTAGTGCACTCTTTTACTCCAAAACACACATTCGAAGATCAAATTACAACAGGTTATGAGCCCCGAGCCACTCGAATTGTAGCTCGACAACCTGAGATCTATGCAATCATCTATGCAATTACAACTGCGATTACTGTAAGTGTTTATTTAAAATTGTAAACAATGCGTCAAACAATGCGATAAACAACGCAACAAATGACACTGTGATAAAGCAATGTGATAAACACGTAACGACATAGCATTCAACAATGCGACATGACGAAATGGACAATCTATATGCATCATCATCATCAGTAACAAGATCATTAAGATTGCGGTCTAAATCAAAAACAGACAACAGATATCAAACCCTTGACAATGATGAAGGATTAGATAGCTACCATCAGAGCAATATTGCATTTAGCCTCGATCGACAGGAACAGATGGCTACAATGATCAGAAATCAGGAAGATAAATTAGACATGCTGGCAACCCTAATGGGTGAATTGATGGCAAAAATCAACAAAACAATCACATCACCTAGCATGCTAACTAATCAGAATGCAGCTACAGAAGGCAACATGTCATGACCATTACCATCACCAACAACATTAACAAAGCTTAATGATCTGGCGAAGGAGTACCTGAGATCGATCAATAAATTCGATGGATCAGGTGGTGTACCCAGATTGTTCGATTACTTTGATGCCATAAAGCAATTTATCACCAGCGCCAATCTATCAGTACAAAAGGAGGAAGTCAACGCAGCGATCAGCAAAATTACAGACAACGCTAGAATGTGGTTACAGAGGCACGTGAATACATTGGGAGAATTTGATTCGTGGGATGAGCTTAAAGAGGCTATGATGCAAAAATACGCACCAATGGAACAATTGTTATGAATGCGTGATAAGCTTGCGATGATAAAGCAAAAAGGATCGATCGAAGATTATAATAATGCATTCAACCGGATTATGGCACAAATCGAAGATATGACTGACACAGAAGCTATACTGCAATATCTCTGGGGTCTAAGCCCCAGGTACTAGGAATTAATACTTGCACGGGAGAATATGCTGACAATGCTGGAGGCTTTACAACTCGCATGCATCAGGTTCGACCCAGATAATAAACAAAGGCACGACGAAGCCCACGCGACAGACCGAGGCGGCTACTGAGGTGGCGACTGAGGTGGATACCGAGGTGGCGACCGAGGCGGCTGCTGAGGCGGTAGTCGCGACAACCAAGATAGAAGCACCAGACGAAGCCGAGACTACAACAACAATAATGGAAACAATCGAGGAGGTCATAATGACAGAGGCGACCGAGGCAGCGATCGCAGAGCTAATCGAGGCAGGAATTTTTGGGGATACCCTTGGAAATGCTACATCTGTAAGAGAGAACACGGAATATTTCAATGCAACAAATTCAATGATTGGGTAAAAACAGAAAAAGAAAAAGCTAAACCGAGAGTCGAAGCAAATCTGGCGATTGGCGCCATCATCAATTCGGGCACTATGCAACATATGTTCAACCAATTGGAGCTTTTCAAGATGGTGGCTAAGCACGATGGCTTGGTCACGTGTGCAGGAAATAAGAAATTATGTGTGACACATGTTGGGACAATTGAGCTCGACGACGAGCTGAAATTATGGGATGTCTTATATATACCGGAGATCACCAGAATTTAATATCTGTACAGGTGTTGACATATGACGGAAATGACATAACCTTCAAGAGCAATAGATCAGTAATTAAAATCAGCATGGATCATGAAGAAATTAAAATCGGACAAGCCAATGGCGATCTATTTCATTTATCGACATCACCAGAGCTAGAAGCAAACATTGCCGATTCTAAGATTGCAAACATCGCCGATTCCAAGATCAATGACTATATATTATAGCATCACCGACTAGGCCATCTGGGCTGAAACACTCTGCAATCAATCAACAAATTTGTCACAAGGCTCGGAGATATACGGCTGTCAACTGGACAAATCGAAATATGCACTGGGTGTGAACACGCGAAGTCACACCACAAGCCTTTCAGATACATGAAAAATCGATCGATGGAGCCTATTGGAAGGGTGCATACAGATCTGTGCAAGCCGATGCCCACGCCATCAGTCAATGGAGCAAAATATATATTAACATTCATCGATGATGCCACTCACTATATCACAACATATTTTATTGACAACAAAAGTGATATATTTGATCGATTCCGGACATTCAAGGCATTCGCCGAGATGCAATCAGGCCAAAAACTTAAGATTCTCCAATCAGATGGAGGAGGAGAGTATATAAATACCAAGATGCACGAATTTTTAATCAAAAACGGAATTCATCACAAAATGATGACACCGGACACACCGCAACAAAACGGTATAGCCGAACAATATAACCAGACATTGATGGAGTCAATCCAGACAGTTAAAATTACTGCTGGCATACCTAATGAACTTTGGGCGGAACTTGCCACAAGTGCTATATATTTACGCAACCAATTGCCAATGTGAGCCAATAAGGAGAGTGCTTTACCATTTGAATTATGGCACGGTCATAAGCCTGATATCAGTAACTTGCGCGTCATATGGGCTGACGCGTATATGTATATTCATAAGGGAAAAAGGTCGAAACTGGCGCCCCGATCCAAAAAGCTTAAAATGATTGGCTATCATAATGAAAAGAAAGCATACAGACTCTGGGATCCAACCAATAGGAGGATAGAGATCAGCCACGATGTTACATTTGATGAATCTATTATATTAAAATCCCCAACAATCGTTAATCCAGAAGATCAAGAATATGTCATCGAAGCGATCATCGGAGAATATGAGATTGATGAAAAAAGGCAATATCTGGTTAAATAGCTAGGCTATGATAATGATGACAATACCTAGGAGCCAATCGAACAATTGATCAACACTGAAGCTCTACAAATTTGGCAAGATCGGATGTCAGAAGCTAATTTAATTGAATCGACTGATGACCCAATGACCTACAAGGAGGCAATTTCTCTATCTGACGCAAAGCTTTGGAAGGAAGCGATCAATCAAGAGCTTAAATCACTTAAGAATAATGACACGTGGATGATTGTATCTGAGGTGCCTGTGGGACGCAAGCCGATTAGATGCAGATGGGTATTTAAAAAGAAGCTCAACACTAATAGATCGGTTGCCAGGTATAAGGCGAGATTAGTGGCCAAGGGATATTCACAACAGCAAGGAATTGATTACGATGAAACATTTGCTCCTGTGGCGAAATTCACGTCGATCAGGGCACTTTTATCAATCAGAGCAACCCTAAACTTAGAAATTCACCAAATGGATATAAAAACTGCATTCCTGAATGGCGATCTTGATGAAGAGATCTACATGATGGTACCTGAAGGAATCGACCAATTGGAGCTGTCACCGAGAGCTGTGTGTAAGCTCAATCGATTACTGTATAGACTAAAGCAATCACCTCGTATATAGAATCAGAAGATCGACAACTATCTCAGCTAATCAAATTTTACGAGACTACAATCAGATCACAGCATTTATCTAAGAAGAAGACAAGAAGATCAATCACTGATAATTATTGCCATATATGTCGACAATCTACTAATTCTGGCCGATTCGATAGAAATAATGAACAAATTCAAGGCAGAACTTAGCAACACATTCAATATGACGGACTGTGGCGAAATTAAACATTTTTTGGGTATTCGAGTTATGCGCGATCGAAAAATACACACAATCACAATTGATCAAAGTCACTTCACCAATCAAATCATTACAAGGTTTAACATGACGGACGCCAAGCCAATCAGCACACCCCTTGATCCATCCATTCAACTCAAAGCTGAAGGAGGAAAATCTGCAGACCAAAGTCTATTCAGACAAATGATTAGTAGCATAATATACCTGATGATCGGGACAAGACCTGATCTAGCTGCTGCTATCAGCATCATCAGTCAATTTTTGGCAAGAACATCACCATGCTCTCAAATGATTACTAAGATATATTAAAGGAACAGCCAATTATAAGCTGTGCCTTGGACAAGATCAGGATCTAAGACTGATCAGTTTCAGTGATACTAACTAGGGAGGAGACATTAACACACGATGATCAACCACAGGCTATATTTTCAACCTATCAGGAGGAGCCATCAGCTGGTCAAGCAAACGCCAAGCAACCATTGCCCTATCAATAACTAAGGCAGAATATATGGCATTAGCACATGTGACGAAAGAAGCCATTTGGCTACATACCCTATTGGATGAGCTAGAATATTTGCAAAATTATGCAACAACCTTATTTGAAGACAACCAATCAGCAATCGCCCTCACTAAAAATCCAATTAATCATGCTCGATCAAAGTATATCGACATTCAGCACCACTTTATTCAAGAAAAAGTTGAATCAAAGGTGATAGATATTGTTTACATAGCGACAGATGAAATGATCGCTGATGTATTAACCAAGCCACTTGCACGACCAAGACTTGAAACATTGATTACAAAAATGGGCTTACATAACTAACATTTTTTTTTAAAAAAAATTTATGTTCTTTATTACGTCTTTCTTATCACTCAAGTAGTATTTTATATATAATTATTTGCAGTAAATGTACTTCATGGATGCCATTCGTGATGTACAGTTGAACACTCTATTTTTATTCTTATATTTTTATTTATTTATTTTTATCAAGATATATTAAGCAGGGGGAGTGTTGAAATTAGTAGCTTATTATATCTCTCCCATCAATGATCGATTGTTACATCACTTGATCGTGGCTTAGATGATCTTTGTTTTGTATCAACCAATCATAAATTAGCATCAATAAATACATGCATATTAGCTTCATTAGCCAGTGCGCTCTTTTACTCCAAAACACACATTCGAAGATCAAATTACAACAATAATATGATTAGGTAGCAAAATAATATATTAGATAGAAATACTATTTTAGATTGTGATGCTATTAAGGTTTATAATAACACTGAGGGTCATAATATTATTGAGAGTTG
>RBNK01002665.1:0-10325 GCA_003990785.1 Endogone sp. FLAS-F59071 | reverse complement strand
CCCCCCCCTCTCTTCCTTGGTGTCCCCTTCACTCACCACCCTCGTGCGCTCGCTACCCACATGAGCGGCAACAAAACCAACAACACCGGTGATCCCGGCGACATTTTTGAGGGCCAGCCTGTCGAGGAGGAGTTCTACTCCTCCTGGGCCTTGCTGATCCTCACCACCCTTCTGATCGGCGCGCTCTGGACCAGCTACTATCTGCAGCTGAAACAGATCCGCGCGATCCACGAGACCGTCGTGTCCATCGTTGGGGGTGGGTACCAGGGGTCCGGCGATGCGGCAATATAATGAGGGTGGGAGTGGGTGGTGTGTGTCTCGGCACGGCCATGTTGGTCTTTTGTAGGTGAACACGCTAGAGATGGGTAGGCGTCTTGTGGACGAGTCAAAACACCGGGCGCTCTGACACTGGGCTTTAAAAACGGCCCTTTACAATAGGGCGATTACTAGTCTAAATATCAAGACTCTCGCGGCAAAGCTCAATAGGATTTGTCAGTGTTTCCTGGAGCCGATAAATCTTCCGTTCGAGGATCGGCAAATAAGCTTTACACACAACCTTCATACAGGTCCTTTCCATGACACTGATGCGACCCTCCCCCTTCCTCCACAGGTATGCTCGTCGGTCTCGCGCTAAAGCTATCCCCTGGACACATCATCCAAAAGATGGTTACATTCAACCAGGGCTATTTCTTCAACCTGTTGCTGCCGCCAATCATCTTGAATTCCGGTTATGAGCTGAAGAGGGTAGGTTGGGAGTGGCTCCATGGGAACATTGTGGGGAGGTAAATGCGTGAATGTCAGGGCTGTGAAGGAGAATAGGGTGGTAAGCATCCTAGGATTAAGAAGAGAAGATGATTGAAAGGATAGAAAAATGGACGGGGATCATGATCTAATCCTGCTTAGCACATACCTCATTTGCACAAATTTTGTTTTCTTCCAGCAAAACTTTTTCCGTAACTTTGGCACCATTCTTACCTTCGCTTTGGCCGGAACCTTTATTACAGCCATTGTGACGGGGTAAGCAACTCGATCTTTTCTTTTTTTGTTTTTCTTTTTTATGAACTTTTCTTAAATCCTTATATCCTCTCGAACCTGCTTTACCTTAACTACTCCACTCTACTCCCTTCCATCCTCCTCCTAAACTTAGTATCTTCGTCTTCATCTACGCTGCCATTGGCCTCGAATCCCTCCACATCGGCTTCCTCGACTCTATGATTTTTGGTTCCATCCTTTCCGCCACCGACCCCGTCACTATTCTCGCCATCTTCTCCCAGCTCAAGGTCGACCCAAAGCTCTACTCGATCATTTTTGGCGAGTCTATCCTCAACGACGCCGTCGCTATTGTGTTATCATCGTATGTGGCTTTTTATTTCTCTCAGCCAGGGAAGAGTTGTGAGAGGGCGTGGCGGTCCTCGTATCATCTTTTATTCTCAATGCACAAAGCTGATGTAACACGCATCATTTCCCTGCAGGACCCTTGTCGAGTTTCGTGGCCAGGAGCTGCACATATCTAACATCGTGCGCGGGATTGGAATGTTCTTTGGGGGATTTACAGGGTCGCTCGGGATTGGAATCATGTTCGGCCTAGCCGTCGCTCTTATGCTAAAGTACTCGCAGCTGTACCGGTACCCCAACATTGAGACATGCCTGATCGGCCTGATGGCGTATAGTAGCTATTTGTTTTCCAATGGCATATCAATGTCAGGTATGGCGGCAGTTTACCCACCTTTTTTTTTTTTTTTTTTTTTTTTTTTACAATGTGAAGTGTGAAAAGGGGGCGGGAGAGTAAAAGTGTTTTCCAAAAGTTTGGAAGAAAAAATTATAACTCGCATGCTGACTGAGTTCCTTTCGAAACTTCACCCTCTGCGGACAACTCCCTTCATGTAGGTATTGTCTCCCTCTTGTTCTGCGGCATCACACTGAAGCACTACGCCTATGACAACATGTCGCTCCGCGCGCGTCGCACCACAAAGTACATGTTTCAGGTGCTAGCGCAACTGTCCGAGAACTTTATTTTCATTTATTTGGGTGTTAATCTGTTCACACAAACGGATCTGGTGTATCAGCCATTTTTTATATTTTTCACAACGGTGGGTATTTGTTTTATTATGTCGAGTTTTTGTCATTTCGATTCCAAAAGAGGAGGTAGTGATGGTGGTGGTAGTGATGGTGGTGAATTGCTAGGTGGTCTTTGGTCAAGGTTGAATTCGATTGAAGGTGACAAGATTACCTATAGCAATGTTTAGGTGAGAATGGCAAGTCAAACTGGAAAGATGGCGGGGCCAAGGGAACGATAATAGAGAATATTGTCGGAGTATTTTAGGCAAGACTGTTGTCAAGAGGCTATTGGAATGTGCATTTCGACTCTGAAATGAAGCTATGGTTAGAGCCATACCTCATTCCTTAACTCAAACTTCTTCTCGAATCCCAGATTGCCATCATCATCGCCCGTTACTGCGCCGTCTTCCCCCTCTCTAGGCTTATCAACATGATCTCCCGCGCGACCCTCGGTCCCACTGAGCAGCTCACGCGACCGCACCAAGTCATGATCTTCTGGGCGGGCCTCCGAGGCGCCGTGGCCTTTGCCCTAGCAGGTGTTCTGACGGGCGACAATGGTCCCGCAATGCGCACGACAGTTCTCGCTGTGGTGGTCCTTTCCGTTATTATCTTTGGTGGCACCACCAACACCATGCTCGCCGTGCTTAATATCCGTACGGGTGTTGACGAGGACTCAGAATCCTCGTCGGCCGATGGTTCGGGAACCGAAGACCCCGACGAGCGCATCCTCGCTGGCGTCGCGCGCATTGATCGTTACATGGACGACGACGATCCGGACGACGGCCCTGGTATTTATGGCCTCCGTACCGACCATCGCGGTTCAGGATACTCGCTTCACGGCGACCAGCGCGAATCCCTGTTGAGGAACCAAGAGGTGTCGATCTCGGGCCTGCTCTCGGGACCCATCGGAAATCCCGTCCCCGAAGATCATACGCATTGGTTCCTCTCATTCGACAATCGGTGGCTGAAGCCATTCTTCACAACCCCCAGGCGCGAAACAAACAGGCGCAGGCACGGATCCGCGTACTGGCGGAAGCAGATAAGGAACTTAAAGTCTGGATCGGGGAATGGCGCACCGTACAACCACCATACCCGCAGTAACTCTCAGCAGGAATTTTACACGGACGACGACGATGAGACACTTGGCCTTGGGAATATGAGCGGAAGGAGGTTTCAGGGCACGCAGCAGCAGCAGCAGCAGCAGCAGCAGCAGCAGCAGCAGCAGCAACAGCAGTTGCAAAGGGTCGGATCGGGGAGGGTATTTGGCAGGGTGCCTTCGCAGAGTGGAGCCCAAGGGGGAGGGAGGCTGCAGCTTAATACGGAAGGACAGGGAGGGCAAGGGGGAATTGGAACGCAGGGACCGCAGGGGTTGAGGCCACCAAGGAGCCCAGACGAAGTGGGGAGGGGATTTGATTTAGGTCTCGGGAATCTGAGTTTGTTGGACTCGTAGGGGAGGGAAAGGACTTTGGTTTAATATTTAAGATGGTATTTTGGATTAATGGATGTCGGATGGGAGAGTATTTACGTCAGCACAAATTTTCTTGATTCGCCCGTTACGGGGTATTTTGTTGTTACTAGTATGTACAGTACCTACCATGAATGACTGGATAGTAGGTTTAGCGCCAAAACCTTTTGTTTATACGCGAATTTTATATCACGGGTCCCCGCATATGCTAAAATCGGGGAACTTGCAATGTGCGTACGCTCAATGACTAAATTAGATCCCGATGGCGACTGGTACTCTCATCCCAGTCGAGTCCACAGGCCAGAGAGGACTAAGCTTCGCTGGTTCCGGGATTCGTGGTCAATATTCATATCCTCTTTTTATTTTATATTCAATCTTCGGCGTAAGCGCTTACAATAACAACGGTAACAAACCCCCCCCCTCTTTTTTTTTTTTTTTTGGTTGTTTGTATCACTGAGATACAATCACCAATTTAACTATTCAAGATGATATTACTAAAGCTCTTGTCCCATACGCATGAGCCGAGTGCAATATATATATAAAGGGAGAGGGGGACAAGCAATCTCACTCAAAAACTTCATGGCTTCTGAATGATTTTTCGGGTCTCTGCGACTAGCTCTTCTCCAGTCTTCTGACTCTTTGCTTGCTTCGCCACCCATTTCAACGCCTTGGTTGCTACTAGTTCCCACTCATCGTTGAATTCCGCCATCCGTTCGTGCAAGAACGCCACTATGTACACTGTGGCCCAAACGTTATCGTCTTCGATTTCGGACCTGGAAAGGCGTGTCTCGGCCAGGAATGCTTGTGCGCTTGCGAACCCCAGGAAGCACATTAACTCGTCCGTCAGAGTGAACCTGCCGTCGAACGCCTGAAACTCGATGAGCTTGTGCAAATCCTGGATGGAGGGTTGCCGGTCACGGGACAGACTAGTCTGAGTTTCCGCGTCATTCGGCTTCAAAGAATAAGAATTCGAGGCTCTCCGCTTAGCGGGGTAGGCCTGCTGCTGCTGCTGGGTCGTATCATCCAGGGACGAGGCCTCCATAACCCGGGACCCCCTAACTGACGATGTCATGCTGAACAACGGCTGTTGCTGCCGCTGCCTTAATACGGGCCCACCTCTTGTAGCCTCATCGGGAATGCTGTCGGATAGTGATAGTGGTAGTGGTGCCGCTGCCATTCCTGCTGGTGGTAGTGCCATATTCAGTGCTAATGGCGCTCTTGGTGCCGCCATTGCCGCTTTTTTTCTTGAATATCTGGCAGGAGCCCCGAAGGACACGAACTGCGCGCGAGGGGAACCCGAAAGTGAATATTCTGGGAAGGTAGCTGAAGGGACATGGACGGTGGTGATTTGCTCCCAACGGATCTCATTCTCGTCGCCGCGCTTGTCGATCGCGATGAAGGACGTATGCCGGGTCGCTAACGAGAACTGCACACCCATTGTGACGATCTCGTGCTGGATGGTGTGATCAGCAACATGGCGTAGGGGCGTACCCGATTCGTCGTGGTGCAGGTAAGATGTGCCCTCTTCCATCTCAGCAATCATCCGACGCGCCGCGAGTGTGTGAATAAGTGATCCGGGAGCCGCCTCCTCGAGACCAACCTCGAGTTCAATCGGACCATCGTCGCTCTGGGCCTCGAGCAAGATCGTCTTGGCGGGCCGGCGGCCAGGTGCGAGGAAGCAGTAGACGATCAAGCGTGTGTGTGGCAGGATAACGGGAATATAATGCGGTGTCTGGCGAATGGTCGGGGCCGCGTGCGACGGGAGAGCGGGGGGGATGTCATTCTGCTCGATTTTGACATCCGGGTTAAAGAAGCTGATCTTCTTGGCCTCGGGCTTTTTCACGCCATCCGCGTTCCGCTCCTTCCCGCCCTTCTCCACCGCCGCCTTTTTCTCCGTCCACGTCACCTTGTAGTCTGTGATCGGCGGTTGCAAGGCGTTCTTGAGCATTTGCACCACTTTCCTCTCCAGTCGCTCCGTCGATCCAACGTATTGCGAATATCCTCGCCCGGCCCTAGCTATGCTATCCACCAGATGATGTGATACCGCGTCGCCGACGCCGAGCGTGAACACCCTCAACCCTTTGTCCTTGGACTTCTTGAGCTCGCGTACGTGCGTGTTCGTGAGCTTAATAACTGAGTCGACGTTGCTCACTTCGCCGTCCGTCAGCAGTAGTACCGTCGTTGAGACGTCCGAACGGGCCTTCTTGAAGGCCCACTCGAGCGGCTTGTAAATTTCGGTGCCGCCGAGCGAGGCGTCGAGCCTGTGAGCTAGTTTGAGTGCCTGCTGGAGTGTGTCGGAGCTGTAAGCAACGCTACCATTGGAGAAGAGCGGCTGATACGAGGTACCGAAGGAAACCACGTTGAAAAAGCAGTCCTCGGGGAGCGAACGAAGGAAGAGGGTTAGCGCCTCGCCTGTCCTAGCTATTTTGGTGCCTGCCATAGAGCCAGAGCTACGACGATGACAAAGAGTGGTGGTTGTTAATTAAACGTTAGGGTGGAGAATTTAATACTAATTTCTCTAAATATATGCACAACACACAGAAATAAATACGTAAAGAAGGTAGGGACGTACCGATCAACGACGAAGACAAGCTCCGATCGGACCTCGGTAAGGGCGAACCTTGGAACCATGGTCAGCATCACACAATGGGTATCTGTTTCTTCATTATACTCGGAGAAGGCTCGTGGATTGTCCAAGTTCTCCGCCTTGATGAGTAGCACAAAATCCTGCGATGGGTGGAATACCCATACAAAATCAGACCATCGCCACTTTCCCCTTTCCCTAACTATCCCCTCCCACACAAGGAAAAAGAAAGAAGAAAGCTTCACAGCTGATAGGCGCAAAACCTAATCATTCTCAACCACACAACCAACCTTATTCAAGTAAGTGTACCCGCTCTTCAGCGTTGCCGTTGCAACCTTCCCGCCACCCTCTTCATCAGTGTCCAGTTGGGTCGTGATATCGTGTGTGGTCGATTTCATATCCAGCACGCGTCCGGTCATAGTACACGTAACATCGAGCGTCAGCACGTATTCAGAACTAGCTATTTCGCTATAGACGACAGAGACACTCTCTTGGACGTCAAGCGAGGTGCCACGCGGCACATATCGTGGAGCGATAGTAGTGGGCAGACTGAAACGGATAAGGTCGTTAGTCAGGGTGTCGCTGGCGAGTTCCTGAACGTAGCGGATGTTGACTGTCAGAGTTTCGGAGGGGGCGAGGTTGCCCACTTTCATTTCGAAAACTTGAAAGTGGAAAGTGGAATTGGATGAGTTGCGAGGGATGCGAGGGATGCGAGGGATGCGAGGGATGCGAGGGATGCGCGTAGATTTCATCATGTCATTTGGAAGAGTCAAAATTTTAGAAAAAGTAAACTTACTGTCGGGAAATTTCTCTTCCAACAGGTAGGCTCCATCACCGGCCTGTACGCATTGGTTGAGGAGATTTCACAGGCATGAGTGCTCGAGCGATCCTTGAGAGTAGAAACTATACCGACAACAAAGTAATGAAGGTTAACGTACCGCAAGCGCATTCTGATATTTCTGCTCCGCCATTCGCTTTTCTTCGACCTTGCCGATAATCTTCCTATCATTGCCAAAATCCACATTGAAAGCGTTGACGGCTGCGTTTTCTGGCAATGGAAACTTGTATCTGGCCTCAAGCATGAAGTCGGTGGAATTGGTATAGGTCTGGGAGATGGTCACTATATCGCGCGAGAACAATATGAACTACTTGGAAATATGAATTACTTGGAACGCAAGCACGCAGCCATCAAGAAGGATGTAAGAGCGACATACCTTGAGCTACCATATCGACGACTGGGGAATTGATCCAAAAAAAAAGTTATATTTCCAATAAAACAAGCAGTAGAGTTGGGCCAACTATTTTAAGTAGACACTGAATACATACTCTCGACCTTAGCGTGCACATTTTGCAGAGGCACAGTAAGCTCATCTCGACTATCTGGTCGGTAATATACCAATCCGTATTGTATTTGCATTTCGGGTGAGAATGTAAAAGGGCAGCTGTTCTGGAATCGGCGTTTCTCGGTATGAATGCACTTGCTGCGGATCGGTGTGGCGCAACTTGCTCATCTTCAAATGTGGCTTAGCCGGGGCACCCTTCATCTTAATTTTACCTAGACCGGAGCACTCGGCGGACGTTCGTTCGTGTAACAATAGAGCCCGATCAGGCAAGTGCTCCAGGATCTGGGCCCACCGAATTTATGGCAACACATGGTCACTTTTGAAAATCATACCCACGGTCAAATTTTCGCCCACGCACGGTGTCCAGCTCTCCACGCTCATTTTATTTCACATCGCACTGCATCGCACTACTCAAGAAGTACCACCAAGAATGTTTCCCAAAAGGGGCTTATAAAACCCATCCTATACTGCCGTCCGTGACTCCCTTCTGTCTCTAAAGTCAACCTCTCTACTACTTCTCCACTTGTCCCGTCACTCTGGGCTTTAGTCATGGCAGTATCACCCTGAAGAACGCCCTTCCAGTGATGTTCTCATGACCTCATAGGTGCCAGTTTGCAGCAAGGAGACTGGACGACCAGAATCTTTTTTTTTTTTTTTCATTTTCACTGTGCTGATGAAACTGATAAAAGCTGCATATGAAAAAATCATTAGCAGCTTGTGCAACGGTTGACTTGCTCTGATCAAAGAGGATATTTCGGAATAAACCAACAGGAATATACCTTTCTGAGTACTTTGACAACTTTGATAGTCTTTTTAGGAAAAGAAGTAAACTTTACTCTGTTGACACTGGAAGCAAGGTTTGAAAGTAATAATTATATTTATTTTATTTGTAAAATATATATATAAATAATTTTCCTTCTATAGATTGTTTTTTAATTTGTGCTTTAAAAACTAATATAATTAGATTAAAAGTAACTAGTTAGATCTAGTTTATATATTCTTTAGTATTAGTATTATATAAGATATATAAAACTAAAAAACTTAATTTTATTCTAAGCAAATACTCTTTTCAAGTATTATATAATGCTTATAATAGCATTAGTTATAAATATAATTTCTTACTAACTTGAATTTATATTACTTATAAAAATACAGTTCAGTTCTATTTTCTAGTTAGAAATTAGATTGGGTGAGCAACTTTTGTTATATAATATATGATTATTTTATAACTCTTTATCCTTCTCTTAACTATTTTTGTTCTTTTTCTACTAAACCTTCAAGCATATTATAATTTTCCTATAAATGAAATATATAGTTAGAGTATAAACAATATTAATGAGATTTTTTTTTTTTTTTTTTTTTTTTTTTTTTTTTTAGCTAAATAATCCAAATTCGTGATTCGAGCGGTAGCTCTGAAAGCCTTTGAATCCACGAGCAATATGCTAATGACATTGGATCTCGAAGCATCTCGTGCATTCAGTCACCCAAAGTGCATCATTTATGATTGCCTTTCCCGAGACTGTTATCTTCAGTTAATATATCCTTATTGGGAAATTCGGGCAGAGAATGCTCGTGGATCGATGAATGGCTCGTGGATCAATGAATGGAGATGTATCAAGCATCCAACAACTACATATCGCTTATCAATCAACGCTCGCCAAAATTATACCCCATGATTGATTTCATCATCAGTGTCTCAAGTTTTGTTGGCCGCAGTCTCGTACCTCTTCCAGCATGGAGACAGAGCCCGCGCGCTCTCGCACTTCGACGCCGGTATTTGCGATGCAGCTACCAAGATTGAAGTCGACGGTGTTACCGTCGTCCGAAACGACGCTTTGGCTGATGCCATGAAGGAGGGTAACGTTGTGTACCACCCTTTGGAAAGATGTCCGACTAGGGGAGGGTTGTACCGTGATACCGTTCTTGGCACGCGAATGACGGTGGGGTTCGCCAAGAAAGTCGGGATGAAAGGGCTACACATGTGTCGACGAGGCAATGCTGTTAAAAGGATGATAGTATTGGATGAGGAGACTCTAATTGATCCCCTGATGTGGGCACCATGTGCAAAAAGTAAGGTGGTGGAGTGAAGAATTATGATAAAAGCGGGAGGATTCACGATTGTCGCGGTTAGATCCAGACTAACTGGAGTCGTAATAAGCATTTGGCTTCCATTGTATTGTGGAGTCCTGCTTGTGAATTTCATTTTTTGGAGTACATCTACATTTGTTCGCCCTTTGTTTAAACAATAATTACAGACGATTCCATTATGCTGAAAGGGATTATCGAGCGCGTTAAAGTAAGAGGATGGGAACGCTTACAAATCCACGTTGGCGAACCGTGAGTGATCGAGGTTTGTGGGCTAAACATTGCATCCCTAGGTACGCTAATGTATGCTCTGGGATGTATATGTGACGTGGATTTCGCTTATTTTAGCTATAATAGTAAAATTATATCTGTAAACATGATAATCAGGGGATCCCGCCAAAACGGTGAACAAATAAAACAGTAAATATTACACACTGCCATGAGTCGTCCAACTCAGATAGCCCTAAAGTGACACGCCTTCCTTCAACCTGCTCTGGTTTATTGCGACAGTGCAGGAGAACCCTACCCTTACATGGGCTTCGGAACCATGCGCATCGGCGACGCTAAAACGAAGAGAGAGCTGGGTTACATAGAATTTGTGATACGTGAGAAGTTGAAGGTGTATATGTAGCGTGGGTTGTTTTCTTTTTCTTTTCTTTTCTTTTCTTTTCTTTTCTTTTCTTTTCTTTTCTTTTCTTTTCTTTTCTTTTCTTTTCTTTTCTTTTCTTTTCTTTTCTTTTCTTTTCTTTTCTTTTCTTTTTTTTTTTTTTTTTTTTTTTTTTTTTTTCTT
>RBNK01002664.1:0-10331 GCA_003990785.1 Endogone sp. FLAS-F59071 | reverse complement strand
CTGATTGGCTCAGCTAAATATAAGGTACAAATTGATTGGCTAAGATATAATAAATGATATATCAGGTTATAACGTAATTGGGCGATGAAATAATATATCAGATCGAAATACTATTTTAGGTTATAGCATGATTGCGGATCTTAACAACGCTAAAGGTCTTAACATTGTTAAAGGTCTTAACATTGTTAAGAGTCACATGACTTGATCTCACGTGATCAAATTGTATGTCGTCACAAAATGTTCCGTCACAATATATATAAAATATATATATGGTAGATGATATAATTATCATTAAGAAACTATTTTCAGTTTGTAGTCTATGACTAGCATCCATGCTCATAGGCTGTTCACAGGCTGTTCTAGCCAGTTCATAATTCATAATATTGTTCTAGAAGTGTAATATTGTTCTAGTAGAGTTCTAGGGTAGTTCATAGCTGTTTGCCAATAATAGTTCATAGTCTATGACTAGCATTCATATCCATAGCTATTTTGTTTATAGCTCTTTGTAAAATAGTTCACAGCTCTTAATAAAATAGTTCATAGATTAATTAACTATTTTTCTAATGAAAAAGCTCTCTATTTCTTAGGAGTAGGATATAGTTATAGTTGCTTGCCCAAGTTGTCCAAGGAAGAATTTGCTGAACTGTAGGAAGATTTTCAAGTGCTAATAAAACCTGAACAAGATATCTTTTTAATAACCCAACTCAAGATCATAAATAGAGGAGTGACCAATATCAGCCATTATCTTAAAAAGAAAGCTCATGTCAATAAGAGTACAAGTTATTAAATATATAATTATTAAAGGAATTACAAAGTGCTTTTTTTTTTAAAAAAATATATATATATATATATATATAAAGAATAGAGAGAGGTAAGATTATAAAGTAGTAAATGAAGGAATTTGTAAGGGGGTTTTCTTTAGAACTGCCTGTGAGAAAGCATCTGATAATACTAATCCATATTAAACTTAGAAATCTCTAAGTATATTACAAGATTTCTAAGATATCAAAAGTACTTTGTTTCTTTATAAGATTATTAATTATGAATTTCAGACTTATAGTCTTTAGCACTCTGGATATGTATAGAAGGGGGGTAAGATCTTTAGCTCTCAAAAGGATCTTAAGTGTACACTACTATTGAACTGAAGTTTATTGAATAAAGAATTAAGAGATATTTATTGTGACAGAACATTTTGTGATAATATATAATTTGATCACAGTCATGTGACTTATAATAACACTGAGACTTAAAGTGTTATTGAGACTTAAAGTATTATTGAGACTTGAAGTGTTATTGAGATCTGCAATTATATTATAACCTAAAATAGTATTTTGATCTGATATATTATTTCGCTGCCTAATTATATTATAACCTGATATATCATTTTATTATATTCTAGCTAATCAATTTGTACCTTATATTTAGCTGAGCCAATCAGAAATTCAAGTAGTAACCTGGGTAGCTGCCCATATAGCACCTTGTAATTTCTTATAAATACTCGCTTGTAATTATCAATAAAATTCAAACTACAACAAGCTAAGGAAGCTTACAATAGATAACCCAAGGGATACTGAAGTCTTACTTAAGAAGTAAGTAATTGAGATAGTTTCAAGATTCTAACAGATACACTTTATTCAATCAATTATACTTAAATCTTGCTAGTTAACACCTACATTGATACATTACCCTTCTTAAGATGCTACTGCATAAACTGCTAAGACTCCTAAAAATATATTTTCTGCACTTGCTCAACTTCAAGTATTTTGCCATTAATATATTTTAGTCCATCACAATTAGTGCAGACTGGCAGAAAATCAATCGATACCTTAACCGATTTGTTACTTATATTGTGTAATCGAAATTACCGAAACCTATAGTAGAAGACAAAAGTAAGAACAGCACTACTACTGCTACCACTCATATTACTACAACTATCTAGGAGAAGACCCCAAGAGGATGAAGAAACTATAGTAGACAAATTACCTACCTTCTATAGATATACTAAGAAATATGTTTGAGAATTTCTGAATGATTTGGAGAGCTACTTTGCAGCTAAAGGAATGGCCAGCACTCAATGAATCCCTATCCTAGCCACCCAACTGAGAAGACCTGCAAGAGAAATATACTATATGGCCCTAACGGATGCAGTAGCCACTGGGCTAGGAGGATTACTCCTTGCAGCTACTGCAGTAGCAGAAAATAGAGCCACAGCTATAGTAATAGCCACTGCTCATTGGGAAACTATAAGAGCCTAGTTAGAGGAAAAGTATTTCACCAAACAGAAGTAAAAGTTAATCAAAGAACAACTATTCAATATGAAGATGTCAATCAATCAGTGCCAGGAAGACTGGGTCACTACCATCGATCAGTATGCAACTCTGTAGAGAAACTAGCCTGATTGTGTGAGAAATAGTATTTATGAACAGCTTACCCACAGATCTCCAATGCCATATCAAGAGGTTTGATCCCTACAAAATGGATAAGAAAGTCAGAATGGCACAGGCCTTTTGAGATACCGAAGCAGGACATTTGGCATCCTTATATGACAAGTTACCACAAGACTTACACAGGAAATTCAGTATAGAAATACCCATAGTTCAAATGGTATCTGCAATAGCCAAACTACCCGAGAAGAATACTATTAAACTGACAGTCATATCAAAAACAGGAAAGACAACACATGAAGATAAAATGGAAAAGATTACTAAGATGTTCTCTAAAATGACAGCACACATAGCTGATCTTGAAGCCAAGGTGATTTAACAGAATAAGCAACTGAGAGGAACCTTTGTCACTAAAGAATGTAACAAGACTGAGATGAATTGTTTCCTCTATAGAAGATGTAGTCACTTTGCCAAGGATTGCCAAACTAGGAGTTGGAAGAAAGGATGGGAGAGAGAGGAAGAAAAGAAGACTGACCATGCTAATATAGTGCAAGAAATCAAAGAAGAAGATAAAGAATTTAGCAAAGAATATCTAGAAGCCTACTCTGTTGAAATAGTCAGCCATACTACTACTAGGAAGACTCTCTACCTAAGGAAGAAATTGACCCAGGAACTTGAGGTTGTTATTGAGAAACCTAAGAAGCCAACACAAAGATAACAGCTGAATGAGGATCAATGGGACAAAGCTTTTAAACAGATAATATAATCTGATGAGACAGTTATCTCAACCACTGAAGATGAAGAAATGACAAATCAGGAAGAAAACAAGGAGAAGAAGCCTAAGAGGGTTAGAGAATTTGAATATAACCCATGGCAAGACATTGCCAGTCAAAAGGCCAACATTACCTTTAAATAACTCTTCCAGATTGTACTATCAATAAAGCAAAAGGTAAAGACACAGATTACCGAAACCAAACCAACCATCTGATTTAAGGAAGTTAACACTGCTGAAGAACAAGAGGAGTGAATCTATACCTCATCTACCTATGTATAATGCAATATTGGAGAATTAGCTTGCTCAGTCATTATCAATACCAGAGTAGGGAGCAGAAGTCAGCATTATCACTAAGCATTTCCTAGACCGCCTAGGATGGGATATTGATGAACCAGCTACCTCTACCTTGGTTATTGTAAGTGGGAAAAGCAGTGTACCCTTAGAAGTACTTCGAGAAGTACCAGTCCAGTTTAGAATAGAAATCATACCTATTAGAATGGTCATTACTGATGTACAATCCTATAATACTATCCTAGGCAACAGCTGGTTGAAGAAAGCTAAAGTCAGAATCAATCTGGATACACAAAGGTTAATCTTCATTAACCATGGAAGGAAGTTCAGCATACCTTTAGATATTCAGAAAGGAGTAGTACCAAAACTCACTCAAAGACCAGAAGATGAGAGCGATGCAGATGAAGAAATAACCCCTGGACAGGCGCACCTCAACATGGTAGAAGAAGAAGAAGCTAATGTAGTAATCTATAGTGAATATTGCCATCTGACGCCCTCAGAGAAGAACTAGTTAGTTGAGTATAACATGAGGAATACTAGATGTCTATTTTGTAAGCAATATATCTATTATGCTAAGATGATGTACACTTGCAGTGATACAAAGTTGATACCTTACCAGGACACCTTAGAGATGCATTTGCTGACTAAGAAAAGAATTAAGAAACCAAGACTGTCACAGACCCACTGAAGGATTCTACCCTCGATGAATCATGGACTATATAATGAAGAGAACCCTCATCCATTCGCAGATAATACTAGAGAAGTATAAGACAATTTTTGGACAAATATTAGACATATTAGCAAAAGACATCTTTGGGGAAACTGCAATATCTACCTGCAAGGATACTACTGGGATAAAGTTAACCCCTATAATCTTTGAGAATGCGAAAACTGGGTCAGATATCTAGATGAACTATATAATATTAATTACTATGGAACTTGGAAAGAACATTATGATCAGGAATAGGAACAGATAGTACCTAAAGAAAATACAGACAAAGAAGTAGCTGATGAATGGAGCAATGAAGTATATACTACTCAAATACCTACAGAAGTCAGAGCCTTATTCTAGGAAAATGATGAGGATGATAGACCTACCCTAATTGAAGAAAGCAATTCAGACTTGGAAGAAGAAATCATCATGCTTGAAGAAATAATTCACCCCGATAAATGTATTAGCATATGCTATTGGTGGTGGAAGAACTTATAGCAGAACCTACCTCTAGATACAACTCATAAACAGTGGAAAAAACCGAAGATCCCTACCTTTGAAGAAGTGTTTACAGTTGAAGAAAAAGATATAGCAACTTGAGTCAAGAAACTGACAGAGAGTGCAATCATACCAAAGAGAAAAACTGAAGAAGCCATAGGTTATGACCTATATGCAGATAAAGACTGTACTCTAGAACCAAAATCATCAGCCTTCATAAAAACTGGAATTGCTATCGCCCTACCACCCAGACAATGTATGCAAGTATGGGCAAGAAGTAGACTTTACCACAACTCTAGAATAGGAGCCTTCCCAGGATTAATAAACAAAGACTATAAAGGAGAGATTAAGGTTAGAATAGTTAACCATAACTATAGCCAATTCAAAGTATATCAAGGAGATCGAATTGCCCAAATGGTGATCGTTAAATATGAACAGCAATCTTTGAAGGAAGTAGAAAACTTAGAAGAAACACGATGTGGAAGGAAAGGATTTGGATCGACTAGACAAGCAAATGTGATAATAGAAAGACTGGATGACCAGGAGAATGCCAAAAAGCACATCTACTCCCTCAATAAAAATCTGTTACTGAATCAGAAGAAACAGTTACAAGACCTACTGAAGGAGTATGAGGATATTATCGTGATCAGTTTCAAGGACCTATCAGACCAAGCCTTTTTCACTCACTATATTGACACAGAAGACACCAAACCAATCAAACAAGCATCCTACAGATTGCCAGCCAACTATCATAACTTTGTACGAAAGTATATTCAAGAACTATTAGAATCAGAAGTGATTATATGGTTGAAGTGTGCACTGCTATTGAACTGAAGTTTATTAAATAAAGAATTGAGGGATATTTATATAAAATTCTTGAGGTGCTATATGGGTAGCTGCCCAGGTTACTACTTGGAATATGATTGGTTATACTATATTTAATTTATAAGTTCCATTCATTATTAAATAAGATATCAATGATGTTAATAGTATTAATAGTGTTGATAATTTCGGCAGTGTGGATAGTATCTACAGTGTTGATAATTTTGGTGGTATGGATGGTATCCACAGTGTTGATAATTTTAGCAGTGTAGATGGTATCCATAGTATTAATAATTTCAGCAGTGTGGATTTCTTCTTCTGTGTCCAATCCAGATATAGAAGTATTAGTTTTCTCTTTGATATGGTTGTTGTCTACTAGGTAATTTCTGAGAAGGTAAAGTAATAATGTTTCTTCTTCTATATTCCGCAAGTTTTCCCATTGATGTGGGCTTAGATTACCAAGATGTTTCAATGCGAATGGCCAATGTTAGAATATATTGAAGGTCCTTTTAGCCATGCATCTCTCTCAAGGGTTTAATTTTAGGTATTCGGCGGATTCTCATTCTGTCAGTTCTTGGTGGTTCTCTTGCCTTAGTTGTAAGGCATATCCCATTTGATAGTAGCTTCTGAATTGTCTGGCAGTGTTGTTGAATTGGTGAATGCTGATATTCCTTTTTGTGAATTCCACTATATCGATAGTATCCTCTTAGGTTACTCTAGTATATAGTTGTGGTGGTTCATTGTGTTGATTAATAATTATATTTTCAACTATATTCTTGATCTGTTCATAGTTTGGTCTCAGTGGGGTTGATCGTCTGGCAGTATTTCTTTGCTGCAGTTAAGTCGGATAAGGCTCTTGAGTCCTCTGGTTTTAATGGCTGATAGCAGACATAGTTGTTTGTTATGTTTCTGCAAGTATTTGTTGCTGCTTTTTATATATATTACTCTTACAACTCTTCCCTCTTTGAGAAAATAGTATCCACGCTATTTCTGTAAGAACTTGTGATATTTTTCCAGTGCTTTATCTGCATTTGTCAGATTGCTAAGTGGTTCCCATGTTGCATCATATAAGGGGTATCCTTTCCACTTGATTAAGTATTGTGGTGTTGATCTGTTGTCTTGTTTGGTAATCTATTGATCTAAGATTTCTTCTACTTCGAATTCTTCTGTGTCATTGACCAAAATTGGTGTGAGTGGTATGATGTAAGAGTAATATATATAAAAAGCAGCAACAAATACTTGCAGAAACACAACAGATAACCATGCCCCGATTCAACAATGATGAATACCTCCGAAGCCGAGTTATTGAAGCATACTGAGCCTTAGAAGACCCTCCATCCGAACTACTACCTGAGGAAGGATCTGCCCTACGAAGGACTCAAATAATAATGAAAAACATCGACATTGCTCAGAAACGACAAACACAAGACGAATTTCAGGCCTACTATAAGATCGCTAGGATCTGGGAAGAAGATCTCGAACATGTATGGGACCGACGACATGCAGAAGCATGCAAACAAGTACTACACCAAGGGATCCCCCTCCAATCTTAAAGGATTGCCCTCTGGATTTATGGACTCTTCCAATTCCGACCAGCCGCCTTGAAAAGACTTACCAGAATTGGACCATCCGCATTTCACCAACTGTCTCAAATTGCCTTTGAAGAACTTAAAGAAGAAATCCGTGTAATACAAAGGGATTTCGACCAATTGGAACAGTTCCTTGATTTGTGAAACCTTTTAACTGTCTTAAATCTTTAACCGTCTTAAATCTTTTAACTGTCTTAAATCTTTAACTGTCTTAAATCCATAACTTATATAACTCGTTATATTACATAAATTTATAATTAGTTTATATTTTGAATAGCCAATAGTTTTTCGAGTAGTAACCTGGGCAGCTACCCATATAGCACCTTGAGAAATTGTATAAATATCTCTCAAATTCTTTATTCAATAAACTTCAGTTCAATAGCAGTGCACACTCAAGATCCCTTTGAGAGCTAAAGATCTCACCCCCTCCTATACACAGTAAAAGTGTTAAAGACTATAAGTCTGAAATTCACAATTAATAATCTTATAAAGAAACAAAGTACTTTCGATACCTTAGAAACCTTGCGACGTACTTGGAGATTCCTAAGTCCAACGCAGATTAGTATCATCAGACGCTTCCTCATAGGCGGTTTAGGAGAAACCCTCTTACAACTTGGTAGCAGCGGTAACGAAAAAACCGTTATAATCAGAAACATACTACTAATAATTTTACAAAGGCCTAGAATTACCAATTCCTTTTTAGACATGACCGACGTACTCGGAGTGCTACTAAAAACACCACACACATCTTACTTCCAACAGCCAGAGAGGCTATATACATCATGGAACCCTTCAAGTGGACACAATATCAGCAACTGCTATAAAGCACTGATTCAACAACAGTAGCTCATTTACGAGGCGAAACATACCTTGAACTTTACAACGAACTTTTAGAAGAATTCGAAAACCCTCTTACAACTGAAGCCTATTTCGAAGTATTTCAAGATTTCCTCTACGAAAATATCAAAGGAGATTGTGACATCGTTTCCATCACATGAGCTGAACACCACTTCACCAACCTTACATCTACCGTACAAGGATATAATAATCATCAAGTAATCAAAAAGTGGATTACCAACTCACAATTTGATTACTCAACACACCGAGGCACCGTTTACTATAGAATTGCAAACAGATTATTTGAAAAATTAGTAGCAGAAGATCTCACACGATTTGCCAAAACAACACCATTAGGATCAACTGTACCTATCACACCATTATTCATCGAGGATCCTATCAATCCTATCAATCTCACAACATCTATATTCCGATATACACCTGGACCGAGCAAACCAACATTCAGAGAAGCAACCAATATAAGTGACTTACACGAACCTGAGACAACCATCTATCATGACGCTGACACTGCATTTATTGAAGACGCTAATACAACCATTCGAAGAATCACACTCGAAGCTGATATACTTGAAGAATCGGAAGACCTCGATTCAGAAGACGAAATACTTGATCACAAAGTCAGAGAATACTTCCAACAAATGGACAGAGAAGAAAATGAACTTCCAACATCACCACTACTTGCACCAACTACATTTACTGATATAATGGCCAACACTACAATCACCGCACTAACCGCACAAGTAGCAGCCTTAACTGCACTTGTAGGACAAGTAGCACAACTTAGTCAGACAACCAAGGCAGTCAACCTACAACCCTTTGATAGAGAAGCAAAAGAAGTTGCCGCATTTATATCAGCCGTTGAAGCCAATTACAATGCCAACAGCTGGAATGATGATCGAGTACCAGACGACAGACTCACCAACAACATCAATCATACACCTGAACAAGTATACGCTAAGTCATATGCACAGGTCAACAAAATTACTGGATTTCTCAGAAAATCGGCAGCAATCTGGTGGCAAAATCTGCCTAGAAAACCTTTGACCTGGCAAGATACAACCTTGGTAGCAGCTCAAGTAGCTAATGCAGCCTGACCAGGATATCCAAACATCCCCGTCCAACAAGGTCTTAGATCCTTACTGATCGACAAATTCCGCAGTAGTACACATATCGCTGAAGCAAAGAAACATTTAGCTACAGCAAGATTCAACACTGAAGGAAACAAAACCTTTGAAGCTTTCGCTGCAGAAATCGACGCTGACCTTATCATCATTGGGATACCTTATGACAATGACAATCACATCACTTGTGGTGCACGAGCTGACACCTTATTCAAGACCCTTCCACAGTGGCTTGAAACTCGCATCAAGGAGAGAGGGAGCCCATGTGCTCATAAACAATGGTGTTTCAGCATAGTTATCAAATCAGCACGTACAATTCTATCAGCACAACAAACACGAACAGAAAACAAAAATTAAAACTCTGGTTCAAGCAGCAAACCAACAACTGATACTTACCGTCGAGGAGGATTTAACCCCCGAGGAGGATTCAGAGGAGGACGAGGAAATTACAACAATAACCTGACATGGCGAAACAATTTCAAGAAGGAAGAAAACAAGGATGACTGGAAGAAAACAAAGACTTGCTTCAATTGTGGAAAACGTGGACATATTGCACCTGAGTGTAGAAGTACTCATACTATTTCGGGAGAAAAGTGTTGTAATTATTAGCTTATTATATCTCTTCTATCAATGATCGATGCATCAACAATCGATCATACGTCACTCAATTGTGGCTGAGACGATCTTTGTTTATATCGACCAATCATAATTTAGCATTAATAAATACACGCATATTGGCTTCATTAGCCAGTGCGCTCTTTACTCCAAACACACATTCGAAGATCAAAGATCAAATTTCAACAGGTTATGAGCCCCGAGCTGCTCGAATTGCAGCTCGACAACCTGAGATCTATGCAATCATCTACGCAATTACAACTGCAATTACTGTAAGTGTTTATTTAAAATCGTAAACAACGCGTCAAACAAAGCGATAAACAATGTGACAAATGACACCGCGATAAAGCAACGCGATAAACACGTAATGACATAACATTCAACGACGCGACACGACGAAATGGACAACCTATACGCATCATCGTCATCAGCAACAAGATCGACAAGATTGCGATCTAAATCAAAAACAGACAATAGATATCAACCCCCTGACGATGACGACGAAGGATTGGATAGAAACCATCAGAGCAATATCGCATTTAGCCTCGATCGACAGGAACAGATGGCTACAACGATCAGAAATCAGGAAGATAAATTAGACACGCTTGCAACTCTAATGGGCGAATTGATGGCAAAAATTGACAAAACAATCACATCACCTAGCGC